>JAUBNQ010000093.1:0-13234 GCA_032353495.1 Ctenopoma kingsleyae | reverse complement strand
AAGGAGTGACCACTATCCTGTAGATGTAAATAGACTGCAGAGTCCTGGCCTGACGAGGTAGCTCTTCTGTGTTGTGCTACATGCTTAGCCAGTGGTTGTTTGGTTTCCCCGATGTATAATTCACAGCAATCCTCCTGGCACTTAACTGCGTAAACTATGTTACTCTGTTTGTACCAGGGCACCCGATCCTTGGGGTGGACCAATCTTTGGCATAGTGTGTTTTGGAGTTTGAAAGCCACTGAGACCCGGTGTTTTGAGAAAATGCTTCTATTATTTTTTTATTTATCTCCTCACTCCTTCTGAGTGAGGAGATAAAGGGTCTCCTTGGTGAATGCCCCGCTGCAGGAAGAAAGAACTGGACCTGTCCCCATTTGTTAAGATGGATGCTTTCGGACTTATATTCGGAATATAGTAGCTTGACCCATTCTTAAAAATTATCTCCAAATCCATTTTTTTAAGAGTAGTAATCAGATAGGGCAATTCAATCATGTCAAATGCCTTATGGGCATCTAGTGCCAGAATTGATGCTCTGTCGTTTGTACTGTGCTCTGCAAACATGATGTTTAATATTTTTCGGACATTACAGAAGGAGTATCTACCTGGAATAAACCCTGTCTGGTCAGGGTGGATGATGTCTGCAATATGTCTGCCTAAATGGTTTGCCAAAACTTTAAGTCATGATTAAGCAGTGCAATTGGCCTATAGTTGCCAGGGTCTTTCTCCTCTTTAGGTCTCTCCAGGTGACAGGTACAGTACAGGTGCAGAATGCAGCAGGTTTTTTCATATTTCTAATAAAATCACCTTAGCAAGTATCAGAAAATGGCTTTCCAAAACAACAAAATTACAACACAAACACACAATTACTACACTCAATGAGCACAACACCTCAGATTATCTGCAAAATTGAACACTTTAGTCAAAACTATACAATTTCTTACAAAAACGCTCATAACATAAACACATTCATCATATGGTCTAATTCTGTTTGAATTAGTTAAACACTCATATGCTCAGCCTAAAACACTTTTAGCATTTACACAGAAAAAGTGAAAATAAAATAAATTCACCGACACTACATGACACCACTTGTGCAGACCAATGATATTACTTTTTCATTCATTTTCATGTATTCAAGTCAATTAATATTGAACATTTCAACAAAACATTCATAAGAAAACTTTTTCCAGTTATCATAAAGTATTACTGAACGTACCATTTTACTGTAAGCTAATTGTAGTAACATAAAGCATGCAGAAGTGAGAAAAGATATCACTAAACATTATCTCCCCACCTAGCTGGATCTGGCTCGTATTTTCCATCAACACCAAGTAACAGACTAACCGGGTGCCTTTCAACAGAAACTCAGAAAGAGTCAAATAACTGAGGCATAATTATGTGGAAGTAACTACTATATTAACAACATTTCAAATTCAGATGTGATGCCACATGACTTTTATTTTCATGAACAAGGCTCTGTGGCTGCAATCTTACCAGAACCAGGACAAGGAGAAGAAACATCATAGGCTATAGACCTATTGTGAATGTTCCTGGCATAAGTGGGGGAAAGAATGTGAATGGGGAAATAGAATGTGTGCTGCCATTACAAATAATGGAGTTCTCCACCATCATGCCATTCAGGCAGACCACATGGATCACGAAGGGCAGCAGGACAGATACTGTATGTTGTAGTGGGGCAATGTGAGTTTTCATCATACAGCTGTGGTGCAAAATTGGTTTAAACAACAGTTAAACAACATTTTACAGTGGTTTACATTCCCCCTTATTCTCCATTTCTGTACCCCATACAAGAGTTCAAGAGCAGGGAGTTGGAAGATATATGGCCATCAACCCCATGCGCGTGAGGGGCAAGTCAAGCAATGAGGCGTGTGAGGAAATTCATTTAGGAGCTATCCAGGGCTGAGGTATTTTGTGAATTGTACTAACTGATTTGCAATAATGAGCCTTGTTGTCAAAATCGTGCTTTAGCAATGGGAAAAAACTGTAAGTGAAAACAATACAAAGCACATCCTAAGTCTCAAGAGAGAAGGAGTTTGGTTTCAGTATTTTGACAGAGATGCTGTAGTTTTACTTTTCATGGTGGAAGCTAAATCTATCTTTGTTTTTTCATTCATTCCACAGGTCACCAGTTACATCCTTCCTGACTTCCCAGCTGCTTCTCATCACGTACAGAATCCGCTACAGAATTAAGCATACAGTGTTTCACACAAGCACGCATACTCAAATGCATACTTGATCCACATGATCTGTGATGTATTCCCCAGCTGAGCAAATAGAAGAAAATATGTCTGGGATGGTAGGTGCATTCCTGGATTTAATTTGCTTGGATGTTATCACATGCATCCTCCATTTATACATGCATCCTTTTTTACACTTTGACAAATAATTTAAGTGTCCTTTTCAACTTTGAGTTTGAAAGAACTCAAAGTTTTGAGTCTTTGAGTTTGAAAAGAACTCAACGTTGAAAGTTGGAAAAGTTGGAAAGAACTATGAGTTTTTTTTACTTTGACTCAAAGAAAGAACTTTGAGTTCTCAAACTCAAAGTTATATTTATTATGTAAACAAAATAAAGGTAATATCAAATATTACACACTCTTATTTTGACATGGATTTCAAAATTAGCGGAAGTCCCGCCCACGCCGAAAAATCTGTCAAATGATCGTTCACTCACAACATCTACGAAACTTCTTATATCTGTTGGTGTCATTGGAAAACGGTATGGTAATCGCTATACGTAAAACGGAAATCCTAAGTTATATTGTGGTATTTAGATATCAGATCATTTGAGTATATGATCATCAATGATTGTTTATGTTTTTTGTTTATGCTGGTAAAACGGTTTGTCATTTACCTCACCCTCATTTACGTAGTCTGGAAGTTGAGTCATGGCAGCCGGACTTCTTGTAAGGTTGAAACGTTTCGCTCTGCATCCACAGAGCTTCGTCGGTCCGACGAAGTTGCCATGACTCAACTTCCAGACAACTTCACCTGGATGAGTGAGAATCTTCACAGACATGCCTCATTTACGTAGTGAAATGAAACTGTTAAAATGTACGCACAAAAAATGGTCGATATAGTAGTGTTGTAAATGGTTGACAACGTGCCGTGTCTTCATATTCATTCACCGGGAAGCATTTGAATCGATTCACCCGGTCAAGATTATACAGTGTTAAACAGTACTTTACTTTGATTATTATACAGGCAGTGCAGTGTCTGGTTTAAGTCGTGCGCGCTCCCGTCATCAGACAGTAGGACAACGGCAGCAAGAAGCATGCGCGAAGCGACGGTCGTTTCTCTGAAACATGCACACTACAACCCTGTGGGACTTGCAAGACTGTGTCCGCCACACTTCGTCTTCGAGGTTAGTGTGTTTGTTTTTGCTGTGTTTTATCTGAAATTCCTGGTTGGCTTTCCGTGGCTGGGTTTGTTCAGGGACAGTGGAGGAAGCGAGGTCTGCGTTGGGATCCTGCTGACCTGAATGAACGTTACGTTCCACGAGAAATCACTGTGGTGTTTACATTGTTCACAGTTAGCTTAGTTAGCGAGCACGGTGGGACGATGATAACTTTATGTTCGCCTGTTCTGATCAGTTCATTTCAGCAGAACAGACTGAACTCATCAGTTTTGTGTTATTTTGTCACTACCTTTTCCGAAGGGCCTCTTCACTCCCCCATTAATTAACCGACTTGTTTTGGCTGGATATTTACAATATTACACTGACTTTGAGACATATGTACATAAATGTAGAGTGGCTGTAAGTTTGTTTTACTTTGTGGTAAAAGCCTACTTTAAACCTTGAAGAAGTTAAAGGCTCTCTCACCTGCAGAAATCACCGTGTGTCATTTGCAGTGACAAATAATATTCTCTTTATGCATAATTAGTAGTTATATTGACCTCTGGCTCTGAGCGTTTCTGCTGTATGTGTCTGTGCTGCTTCTGTTCTATCTATTAGGTGTTGAATTACTTCTGTATCAGCACAAATTGGGCAAAAATGAATAAACAAAATATGAATATGAAAATGACCTCAAATGCAAAATTTACAATGAAGCTATACGAATGTTTCGCAATTAATTAATGACAATATTTTCTACTTTTCGACCTTTGTTAGTTTTTTGATTTGATGTTTTTTATTATTTGTCAGTAGTTGTTCATTTCTGGCACCAAGCTCGTCTGTATAAGTGGCTTTTATAAGTCACATCCAATGGCCAGGAAATGGTGCCACTTTTTTAAACACAAGTAAAAGTACTGTATTATTCTAAAATATACTTAAAGGCAGATGGCAGAACGGTTCAGTGTTTCGCAAAGATGATTATTACTCTTGCATGATTGTTTGATGGAACAGAACGCAAAATAGAGTAAGAGACAAAATATTGAGAGGCAAGAAGAGACTGACCAGGGTTAATGACAGAAAGTGTATTGCAATATATCGCAGTGTATTAAGCCATATCGTGATGCGTATCATGTTGCCAGATTCTTGCCAATAAACAGCCCTAATATTATTATTATTATTATTATTATTATTACACATCTAATAAACCAGGAACAGACCAGGATTAGGAGAAATAACATGATTGTGGAGTGAGGAGAAACTGCATGGTTAATGGCCAGCATTAACTGGTACTTTCAGCCACGGCTGAACTGACACTGCAGTCACAATGCTGTGTTATAAAGTCTTCTGTCACGCAATAGCATTCGATATTGGCTAAATATTATTTCACAATATTTTTTTGCCATTTTCCCGATAATGATAATTTGACGATATTTTAATAACCCAAAAAATTGTTAAGCCTTATGTTCAATCTGTTCGCTCTATAATAGGATACTTACTGTTGCTAAATAATACTAAAGAAACGGCACAAAAAATGTATTAACAATGCTTTTGGAAAAACAGGTCTTGTTGAATTTATTGAAAACTCACATGAAAACACCTGTTATTCTTTAAAACCGTCCTTCTCGATCACTTGTACTGGAACCATATCTTTACCAATACACAGTGGAACCTTGGATTGCAAGTAATTTGGTCTGCGAGTGTTTTTGCAACACAAGCAAGAAATTTTAATAAATTTTAACTTGCTGAACGAGCGAGGTCTCGCAGTACGAGCAGTATGCATACGCTTTGTCTGCCAAGCCTCATGTGATCACAACTTCTCTCTACAGTGTATTAGATTAATGAGACTCACCAATAGACTCCTCATTTCAGTGTAATCCGAGTTGTTTCAGAACATTAATTAACATTAATAAGTCGCTAAAGTTTATTTTGTAGCTTTCAGCTGTGTGTAGAATTATTTCCTGTAAGTTTGAAAAGGATCCATATGAAACATTTCCAGGGTGAGAACTTCTGTGCGCATTTCTGCAGCTGTCTCAACATCGGTAACTTCATTAATTATTCATTATTAGTCAGGATCGGTTAGAATAGTTGTATTATTATTGTATTATTATATTGTTCGCTGTCCTTGTGTGCTGCGTGAGGGATGTCTGCATATTTACATCTTAGTTTCCATTATTCTTATCAAATTCGCTTTGATATACTTTGTTTTGAATTATGAGCATGTTTGCAGAACAAATTATGCTCGCAATCTAAGGTTCCACTGTAATTTGTGACTGCTTTGGTTATGTCTTATTTTTGGTAAACTTCTTTTTGACAAACGACACTGCCAGACTTTGTTGCTGTGATTGTTTTTTTTTTTCTTTTGCTGTCACCGCTACCGGGGATTTGACAGACCCCCGAAGCTTTTCATATTCCTCGTACTGAGTCCGGTGGTTGGTCCAGAGATGGTTAAACAGCTTTGTTGTGGCGGCGTCTTTCACTGCAACCGCTTTTCCACTTAAAGGACAGATTAGGCTGTTTTTTCTGACGTCCTCTCTCTTAAACCAAACCATCTCCAGGCGAGAGACGAAGACCCACGTCTTGTCACCAGCTCTAAAGAGGACGACGAGAACTGCAAATCTGTTAGCTTGTTCGTCTGGCTCTGTTTCTTCCGACATAGCTCAGCAGCAGGTTAACTTCCATCACTCAATAGCATGCTGCTGCATGGACTTGGAGCAGGCTATTAAATAGTAAATACCTATACACTAGTAAATACCCCACTGCTAAGTGGGGTAAATACTTAATAATGCCTGCTGCCTTGTGAAAATAAGAATTCCGATATTATTGAAAACGATATATATCGCACACCCTTAATTAGCATATAGTCAAGTCAATTTATTTATAAGCACATTTAAAAACAATGCAAGTTGACCGAAGTGCTGTACAGTAAAAGGAATAGAAATAGACAATAAACAACAAATATACATAAAAACAGGCACATAAGTAAAAACAAACATATACGCATAAATGAAATACAGACCACAAATACAAGAAATTTAAGGATTTGAATCATGTTGGTTTAAAAGCCAAAGAAAATAGATAAGTTTTAAGACGTGACTTAAAAGTTGCCACTGTTGGTGCACTCTTTATGCTGAGCGGAATGCTGTTCCAAAGTTTGGAGGCTGCAAAGGCTCGGTCACCTTTGAGTTTCAGTCTTGCCCTCGGTACAGTTAGGAGCATCTGGTCAGATGACCTTAGTGACCGAGAGGCTCTGTGTGAATGTAGCAATTCAGAGAGATAAGCAGGGGCTTCCCCATGAAGTGACTTAAAAACAAGCAATAAGATTTTACAATCAATCCTAAACAAACAGGAAGCCAATGGAGAGAAGCTAAAATGGAGGTAATATGGTCATATTTGCGTCGCCCAGTCAGCAGCCTAGCGGCGGCATTCTGAACCAGCTGAAGGCGAGAAAGTGAAGACTGGTTGATTCCAGTATATAAAGAGTTACAGTAGTCAAGCCGGGATGAAATAAAAGCATGTATCACTTTTTCAAAGTTATTAAACGAGAGAAACGGTTTGACCTTAGCCAAAGTTCGTAATTGATAAAAGCTGGATTTGACCACTGAGGTTATTTGTTTATCAAATTTTAGGGCGGAGTCAAATAGCACACCGAGATTACGTGCATAGGGTCTGCAGTAGGGTGCTAGAGAGGCAGCAAGGCCAGTAATTGAGTTTGGGAGGTCCACAGACCCAAAGACCACTATCTCAGTTTTCTTTTCGTTCAGATTAAGAAAATTTAAAGACATCCAGGCCTTGATGTCATCCAGACAGGCTATTAGGGACCGGATGTGAACACAGTTCTGTTTCAGAGGCAAATAGATCTGGGTGTCATCAGCATAACAACGGAAAGAAATAACATGCTTTTTAAAAATGGATCCTAATGGGAGCATATAAATAGAAAAAAGTATCGGGCCAAGAATGGACCCCTGTGGTACCCCGCAGGTGAGAGTTGCTGCAGAAGAATAAAAACCACCCAGGCTTACAGAGAAAGTCCTGTTAGTTATATAAGATTTAAAAATTTTTTAAATGGATCCTTGGAAGCCACAGAACTTTTCCAAGCGGGAAGTTAAAATAGTGTGGTCAACAGTATCGAAGGCTGCACTAAGAGCTAAAAGTACCAAAATGGCAGTATCACCAGAGTCAATTGGTGATTTCATTTAACCAAGGCTGGGTTCTTGGTTTAGAGCGCTTGGATTTAAAAGGGGCGATAGAGTCAAGAATACTTAAGCAAGTAGAGCTAAACATTGTAAGTAACGTTGCTAGGGTTAGGTGCGGAGCTGGATTTTCCAAAAAAGAGTAACATCTATGTAGGCTGCAGAGAACTGTCCAGCGGTGGCAAGGGTAAATGCACGTGAAAAACGTGCGGGCATATGAGGGCTGACAGTTAATTTGGGGACAGCAGTAATAAAAATAATGGGTCTGTGATCAGAGAAATAGTCATCACAGATATTAATATCACAGACAGGCCAACCATAAGATAAAACAAGGTCCAGAGTGTGGCCATGTTCATTGATGGCAAGCTTCCAGACTAGGTATGAGCCATTGGTAGGTCGGTTCCAGGAGGCGGCAGTTGGTAGCATGGCCTACTGTTAGCTGGTAGCGCGGCTGAAGAGAGTAAGCTAGCCGAACCTTAAGCCTCGCTGTTACACCTCCTCGTTTTCCCCAGCGTCTGCGACGCTTAGGTCGGGTGGGAGCACAGGGTGTGCGTCGGAGGCCCACCGTTATTTTTGACAGGAACGGGGGTAGATAAGTTTTGTGTCCTCCCAGATTCTGCTTGAGAAGTGCATCCATAGTATAGTGAATGTTAAAAAGTGCTTGGCGATCATAAACCAGTAGACATGAGACATCCTGGACAAAAAAGGACGTAAACAGTAGAACACACAAAAGAGCAGGGAAAAACCCTGATAGCAGACGGCTCGCCACACACACTGGAGCCATCTTGAATCTCACGCATTTAAGAGTGCTGAGGCAAGATATAATAACACTAGTACAGATGTTATAATAATGGCAAGAGTATTAATACTTGCTTATAATAGAAACCCAATAACCCAATAAACAAGTGTGAGTTGTGTCATGTATTACTGATTAAATAACAGCCACGACTCACCCATTAGATGAAAAGAGGACTTAGCACCTCTTTCCTTTTAAATACTATTTATGTCCATGGTAACTTTATACATTTGCACTGGTCATAATATACTATTAATTAATAACACTATTAAGTGATAATATCTAAAATTAATTTGAAGATAAATCAAAGTTGAAGAGAACCTCATTGTGATGCTATGTTTTGGACATCTGTTTGTGGGCATATTTCATAGCTAAAATGTGATTTGATAATGCATTCCTTGTCATCAGTGTATAGATAATGATATTATTATTATTAGCTTACTTCTCAAGTATATAGTCACTTCATGAAACTTCTGGTGAATGGCGAACTGATAATGACATTAGCTTTTATATGTATGCCAGTCACTGTTTAGTGAAGCGGTTACTGTTTTGCTGTTGCCATTTAAGTGGGCCAGAGTGGAGTTTTGACTTTTCATTCATGCTAGTTGTGCCACTTGGCCAGTTCCAAATGGAATATTTGCAGTCAGCTTTTTTGTCGTCATGTGTTCCCATATTCACTCTGCTGAGTGAGAGGTATGCCAGGCTCTCAAACTGTGCTATGTATTCCCACATTTTATTAGCACAGTTAACTTTTTACTGATAGCTTATATTTAGTTTTAAAAATATATATGTGAATATCAAAAGTAAAAACCTACCTGTCCAACAAACAAATATCCAGATATCCAAATATATAGGTATCAGCGTAGGAAAGATTTTTTTGCTCAGTAGAAAAGGTCTCAAGGAACAGCCAGCAAAATAATCCTCTTGTTTAAGGGCCAAGACACATCAAGATGATGATCACCTGTGCAGGGGGTGCAGGGGGCTTCGCATCCATATGGGGAAGAAGAAATGTGGAGGGACGAGCCTGAAGCAAAATGGGATCCAATGCCGGGTAGACAACCACAGCGCCGCTGGGCCCAGCATTGCAGGGGAAGAGTTTATATTATGACCAGAAAGGAGAGAGGACGAAGAAAGGGAAGTGGACGACTCCCAAGAGATTAACAACAAGAAGGAACAGGATCAAGTGGCCAAAGTCCAATGAGACTGACGAGTGGAGAAGACTGGATGAACATCTGAGCCAACTGCTCCAGAAAACACTGCACGGACCGGTGGAAGCCAAGCTGAACCTGCTAGGGAGGATCCTGTATGAAGAATGTAGTGGCAGGTTTTAGTGGCAAAAGTGCTGGAGGAAAGCAGATGAGATGCAGAAGGAGGGCCTTAAAGCCCTCTGGGATGAGACAGAAAAGGGCCCGCTGGCCTACGGAGAGCCGAGTGCATTTGGCGAAGGAGGAAAAGAAAAGATAAGGAGAGAGCAAACTTCTTTAGGAATTCATTCCGACATGCGCAAGGGATACTGGAGGAGAAGACCAGCGGATCACTGGAGATCTCTAAAGTTTAATTAAATTAGAGACACATCCAGGCTCAGTACAGCGACTCGGTAAGGAGCAAGCAATTGGGCCCCCCAGGGTATATGCTTGAGTCAGCAGAACCAGCGGCACTGTTCGACACATCACTCCCAAAACTCAGCGAGGTCAGGCAGGTAATCCTGTGGACGAGGTCAGCTTTGGCACCAGGGCCTAACAGAAGTTTTTTTTTTTTTCAATTAAATTTTATTTGTATAGCGCCAAATCACAACATAAGTCATCTCAAGACATTTTACAGTGTAAGGTTCATGACCTTACACAAAATATATATATATAGAATATATGTAGAAAACCCAACAATCCCACTTGAGCAAGCACTAGGCAACAGTGGAGAGGAAAAACTCCCTCTAGAGGAGGAAACCTCCAGCAGAGCCAGGCTCAGGGTGGGAATTCCATACAAGCTGTACAAGAACTGCCCGAGAGTGGTGAAACTCCTGTGGGCCCTCATGAAAACTGCTTGGGCAAAGCAGAGTATTCCATCCGAGTGGCAAAGGGCAGTAGTAGTCCCAATTCCAAAAGAGCAAAATTCCAGGATGCTTGACCAGTTTAGGGGTATAGCCTTGCTGAATGTTGAAGGGAAGGATGACAACATACCAATATGGCAATGACAATGGCTATGTTGACACCAGCTGCCAAAAGCCCAGGGTTCCAGGCTTCCCAAGTTGTGTGGAACATGCCTCATGTGCACACCTTTTTTTTGGTTTTGGTTTTGTTTTTGTTTTTTTGGGGGGGGGGGGTGCAATATATACAGACCTGGGATTGTATCTGTTTCAAGGTCATGCAGTGTCCTTCGATATATTTTAGTGATGTACTAAAAGGTTTTAGCTGTTAGTTTTAGATAAATATTTACGTTGATCTCTACTCTTTTTAAGATGACATCACATCTGGCTCAGCTGTCACATGGGTTTATTTTCAGTGACCTCAGGATTAGAAAACAGTATGTAAGCTTCCCATGCCTCTGCGCAAAATGAATGTTTGCTTAGGGTGATTAAACTGAATTATAATATAATTACTCTTCGGAGTGCTTATTGCATTTTGGCCCCCATAAATTCTTTGCACAGAATCTCTCTGCCTTACTGCTGCTGAGCTAGATAGCACTGAAACAAATCTTTGGATTATGAGTATTGTTTTAATCTGGTTTTGGCACATTATCTCTGACTGTAGGAATGACAGATGGCTGAGATTTTAGTGAAATCCGTGGATGGATGATGGGGATTGACAGGGACCTTCCATTTTTACCACTTGTTTCACACACATATACAGAGTTTTTCCACTGATCTCTCATATCGACACTATGGGACAAGGCTATCTGCAGGGAGAACAGCTACACTGTGGTAGTTTGTATTTGTCACTATGTTGGTTCCTTCACCACTTTGTCTTCATTTTACTGGGCATCAGTCTGTATTAAAAACACAAAAATAATATATAGCACACCTAGGCTAATGGAAAATGACAATGACCTCTAGGACAAGGCCTTCAAATGCCTTTAAGACTTCCCTGACAAGATGTGTTGCTTACTTTGTACCTCTTGTAAGTAGCTTTGAATAAAAGCATTTGCCAAGTAACTAAATGTAAATATAGCCTATGGACTACAGCTAAAAATGTTACTTCCTACTTTATTTTTGCTGCAGCAAAGTCCTCTGCTGCTGACTTGAAATCAATGTCCAGTGTGTCTTTGCAGGTTGCAATAGTGACTCTCTAGGGCGGACACAGGCAATTTACACCCAGCAGGAGTTTTTGAGGATGTGTTTTGTCATGTAAAACAGAAATGCCTTTGACTATATTTCTTTTCTCAGAACTATAATGGCTTGCATTTATCCTATAGAGATCTCTGTGGTTTTCATCTTGATTTATCGATTTTAACAACAAATGCAGTTTTCACAGGTAAAGCCTAAGGCTAAAAGCTAAAACCACAAGTACTCATTTAGAAGTAGTTACTGTTTGAACAATCAGTTTCACAGGACACACCTGGTTAACAAGAAACACCTGTCAGTCAGGTTACAATACTTTTGCTCACTTAAAATTAGCGTCATCTGATACAAAAGGCACTATGTTCTTTGTTGTTTAATGTCTTTAGTTGTAAGTACCATTAATAAAAGTTCATATTTATTCAATTCAATTCAACTTTATTTATGTAAGGCAAAAACAAAAGAACTTAATGACTGATGTCAGTAGAGGGTACGATGTGAAGAATGCATCAGCATCAACAGTCACAAGAGAATGGTATGATGTTTGATCCAAAGTGAGGGGATCTGGTGGCTCTGTTGTGCTGGGGGTGCATTTTGCTGGGATGGTTTGGGTTCACTTGTCTCTATACAGCATTTTTCCACCACATGGTACCAGCTCAACTTGAGTGTACTCACCTTTTTTGATTTTCCATTGGGCAAAAGATATGGATCTAGTACTTTGTTTGGAATTACCTCCACTGAGGATCCAAGAGAGACAAGACATGAGAAGGAGATGTGCTACAGTATCTCACAAAAGTGAGTACACCCCTCACATTTTTGTAAATATTTTATTATGTCTTTTCACGGGACAAGACTGAAGAGACGACACTTTGACACAATGTAAAGTAGACCGTGTACAGCTTGTATAACAGTGTAAATTTGCTGTCCACTCAAAATAACTCAACACACAGTCATTAATGTCTAAACCGCTGGCAACAAAAGTGAGTACACCCCTAAGTAAAATGTCGACATTGTGCCCAATTAGCTGTTTTCCCTTCCCGGTGTCACGTGACCTGTTAGTGTTAGAAGGTTTCAGGTGTGAATGGGGAGCAGGTGTGAAAAATTATCGCTCTCACACTTTCTTATACTGGTCACTGGAAGTTCAACATGGCACTTCATGGCAAAGAACTCTCTGAGGATCTGAAAAAAAGAATTGTGGCTCTACATAAAGATGGCCTAGGCCAGGTCCAAACTGTTTTTAATGAGGGCCAGATCTGATAATGTGAAGAGTCCGGGGGCCAATGATTATGGAGCGTGTCACATTACATTTAATAAGTAAATCACAAAATATATGTAAAATTGTCTTTTTTCTTTTAAATAAAATTGGAAATAAATTGATTAAATAAATAATAAATGTGTCAAAAATCATATGATCCATAGATGGTCCTTTCAGATATTTTTTCCAGTAGGATTTACATACATATGCACTGTTTTCATTGTCATTGTCAAAATTATCAATTTAATTGGCAGTGTAACCAAATCTAGGCCTCACAGAAAACCAATGAATCCATCGACACGGATTGTTTGCTGCTCCTGCTTGTTGGGTTTGAATTACGAATTATTTCTAAATTCCAAGATCTCTCATTTAC
>JAUBNQ010000092.1:0-13261 GCA_032353495.1 Ctenopoma kingsleyae | reverse complement strand
AACCTTACAGTGTAAAGTGCCTCGAGATGACTTTTGTTGTGAATTGGCGCTATATAAATAAAACTGAATTGAATTGACCTGATGGAGTCAGCCCCAGAGTTCTGAAGGCCTGTGCCGATCAGCTCTGTGGGATCCTACAGCACCTCTTCAACCTCAGCCTGAGACAGGAGCAGGTGCCGAGGCTTTGAACAACATCATATCTTGTGCTACTGCCATAATGGTTATCTCCAGCTGCTCTTAATGATTACAGACCAGTCACTCTCACCTCACATGTCATGAAAGTTCTGGAGAGACTGGTACTGACTCACTGGTACAAAACCTCAAGTGGAAACATCTTTGGACCTACTAGAGTTCGCTTATTGCCACCAGGTAGGAGTAGATGATGCCATCTTATACCTGCTCCAGCTCTCTCTCTCTCTCTCACCTGGACAGAGCAGGCAGCACAGTGAGGATCATGTTTTTTGATTTCTCCAGTGCCTTTAATATAATCCAGCCTGTCCTGCTGAGAGAGAAACCCCTGGAGATGCAAGTAGACTCCTCCACAGCCTCCTGGATTACTGACTACGTGACAGCCAGACCACATTTTGTGGGGCTAAGAGGATGTGAGTCTAAACAGGTGATCAGCAACACAGGAGAACCATAGGGGACTGTCCTCTCACTTTTCCTCTTCACCCTGTACACCTCTGACTTTTAGTACAACACTGAGTCCTGTCATCTGCAGAAGTTCTCAGATGACTCAGCTGTTGTTTGGTGTATCAGTGGTGACAAGGGGGCAGAGTACAGAGGCTTGGTGGACCAGTTTGTGGAATGGTGTGGGAACAACCACCTGACCTTAAAAGCAACTAAGACAAAGGAGATGGTTGTGGAACAGAACCAGCTTTAACACTGTTTCCATTTTGGGAGAGGAAGTGGAGGTGGTGGACTGGAACAGACTGGACTGGAAATGCAACACAGAAGCTGTGTACAAGAAGGGACAGAGCAGATTCTACTTCTTGAGGAAGTAAATCATTTAATGTGTGCAACAAGATGTTGCAGATCTTTTACCAGTCTGTTGTAGCCAGTGTAATATTCTTTGTAGCTGTGTGCTGGGGCAGCAGCATCAAAGCCAGAGACACCAACAAACTGAGCAGGAAAGCTGGCTCTGTTCTGGGGACCCACCTCATTAGGCACCTTTATGTTGTTTATTCTCTTCTCTTTGTGCTGCAGGAATGTCACAAGCACAACATAGCTGCTTTGTAAAACTGTCCAAGAAAGGAATTACTGTAAAAAAAGACACCATCTCATCAACTAGTGGTCCAAGAAATAACCATAACTGTGGAACCAATCCACATTGCGCATTAGAGCAAACATGTACAGTATGGTGCTGCTAAAATGGTTCACCATTGGCATAAGGATAGCCCTTCCGCACCTGACCATCATATACATCACCAAGTACATCACCAAGATTTAGGAACATTTCTCTTTCTCAGCACTTCACATTTTTCCATAAACCCAGGCCTTTGAACAAGCATCCTCAGGGATTGCTGCAAACTGCTGTAACAATAAGGTCGCTGTGGATTGGCATACCCCTTGCCAGTGGAATATCTTATTTTATATCTTATTATATCTTATTCTTAGAGGCCTTGCTGGATAGCACCAAAATGGCATCAAGACACTGACTCTTTGTCATGATCTGCATAAAATGTTTGATGCAAAGAAGAAATTAAGTGATGGTACTGTCAGAGGGTTACCTGTCATGACAACATAAACATGGCTTGGATTTTTATTAGCTCATTTGCTGGCTACACAGTGGCACAGTCACTCTCAGTGGAGCTGTGCGCTTCTTCAGTGGAGCTGTGTGCCTCTTCATCACATTGCATCTAGTAGTCATCAACTTATTTAATCTGGTTATGTAGTGCATAAACACTTACAGTTCCTTCATCATCCACTGAATCTGACTCAAGAAAGAGTTGAATTCATTGCTAGTCTACTGAAAATTACAAACCTTCGGTCCAGTGAGATATCTCATAAGTGGATGGATTTACATGAATACAGTAATTAGCATCTTCAAGGGTTGATTATGCAAGTTTTTTTTTTTTTTTTTTGCTCTTCTTCTGGTAATGTCTAAAGCATTAGCTAGAAAAAGTGCATGGTTAACACACCAGCATAGACTGCTAATGAGCTCAAGGCAAAGAGAAGGAGGCAAATGCTGAGGTTACAGAGGAAGGAGGATTTTCTAAGCCTGGCATGTGTGTATGAGGCAGGCAAAAACACTGGCAAAGAGAGAGAAATAAAATTTTAACAAAAGGAAGCAGAAAGGAAAATGAGAGAGGAATATAGTCAGTATGAATCTAACTAAATTTGACTGGGCTGGAGGGGGCCCCCAAACGGTTCTCTGATTCAATAAACTTTGCACCATGCATTACTTTGTCTTGAACGTATCTGTTTGTGTGTGTTAAACTCTGGTTGAAATTCCTGGTCTTGTAAAAAAAAACAAAAACAACTTTCCGTCCTGTGAACTTTGTGAATCTGAGCTACAGACATGTTCCTGATTCCGGGTCCCAATTATATGTGCAATCTTACTTGCACGTGGAGACACAGTTGACTCTTTCTATCTTTGTGAGGACACTGATAGACACAGTGCATTTCCTGGCAGTGTCTTCAGATCCAGTGCTTTGCCAAAGTATTTGATTTTAAGTATATGTCCCCTTCCTGATTTAAATCATGAATGAATTGTGGTTAACCACATTTTTTGGAAAGCTGACTTCAATTTCACTTGCCACACTGTCCAGTTGCTGGCAGACCTGTTGAATCAAGAAACAAAAGTTTAAGTGTGATAAATATGCAAAAAATAAATAATCAGGGAGAGTTCTAATACTATTTCACAGCACTGTAAAGTGAACCAGTCAGCTTTATTCCTCTACAAAACAGCTGATTTTATAGATGGACAGGCTCACTTCTCTTACAATAAAACCAGACTGTGCAGTGCCTTTGTTTCTGGTCCTTTGATTGGTGCTTCTCCTCTCATGTGCAAAATTGCACCCCAGGTGGGGTTTTTTCCACATAAGAAGAGTAGCATATGTCTTATGTACAACATATTGCTAATTGTTACTATTGCTGAATGTTTATTATTGTATTTTATTTTCTTTCTATCCTGATGAATAACTGCTTTACTTGCCGCCCTTCGAGGATAAATAAAGTTCTTTGAATTGAATTGAATTTGATGCAACAACTGCACAAAAAAATTCTACCTAAGTTGCACACAAAAGATATTACATCGAAACAAACAAAGATGGTTAATGAAAAAAAAAGAATATGCCTACATTTCGGAAGTGTGGGAGGTGGTCAGTAGTGGAGTATAGACTAGTAGACTGATGACTAGTCTAGCCTACTAGTTTTGCTGTCTTGACCTAATTGAATTATGAAGAGGACGTTTGCAGTTGCCTTTTCAGCTGTCATTTTTCCTTTGGTTCTTCCACCAGGTCAGAATAGCACAAGTAGTTCTGCCAGGCTGCTCTGTTGCTTACTTGTTAAGTAAAGCAGTTCAACTCGGACTGTGCGATATGGAACAAAATTTCAAAACATATCATCCTATAAATCACTTTTTTGTCAAGCTCAAAGGGTCTTTTTTTACTATTAGTGACATATGAAGACGTCATAAGGTTAATTCAGCTGCTTAAATCTTAAACATTTCTTTTTGCAATAAAGAAGGCTATTGCCTTTTTGATCTCACTGTGTCTCTTGGGGGAGAATGTGGGAAAAAATCTGGTGTGTTGTTGTGTGTTGCAGTTATCACACTGGTTGTTTTAGGAACACCACCAGTTCTTGTTTGCATTAGGGACTGTTAAGTCTTGCATTATGTGTGCTCTAACGGAAGACACTGCTTCAAATGGTAAAAAAGACTGGTGGGAAGATGCTTTCAATGCAGTCTGCAGTGCACACTACTCTGCTTCTCGGTCAGACTTTTTTTAGCCAAAATATCTGTACTGAATTATTTGGACCTTTCCTTTTAATCTTCTTGAGTTGTCAGGATGTTTGCTTGGGTAAAGTTGTTCGAGTTTTTGTTTTCTGTCTTCATTTTCCCTTTTATCTTGCTCCCCATGACTGGTGTGCACTGCTGCAGTAACCCATACATTTGTACGTGGTCTTTGCTGGCTGCTCCTCCTACATTCAGTGCCATGTGCGTCAACCTAAGCTAATGTGGCTGTAACTTTATTCCAGCCACATGACTGGTTCACTGCTGTGCCATTCTCATTATCATTGGCTTTTTGTGTGGACCTGATACTTCATACAAAAAGAGTGTATTTTGTTGCAACATTTGGTTTTAAAGTAGTTGAGAAGAGCTGATTTCCATCACTGAAGCCATGTCAAACTCCACTCCTGCTCATAATGCATCCTTACTAATGTACTGTATTGGCGCTCAGAGCCCAGTGCACATTGTGTTTACACATGTAAAAAGAGGAAAATAGACTTAAAGTCTAAAAATATGCTCTGGGTTGTCATGTAAACTCAGCCAAGGGCACTGAGAAAATTCATGGCTTCCTTAGCCACAAATTGTAATCATTAGTAGAACATCTCCTCAGCTACACTTTTTATAGCTACATGTATGCCATATTTATAGCTTGGTATTAGAACTAACATCAACAAGTTAGTTTTTCCATTCTGTTCTATACTACTTTCATTCCTGGGGTCTTCACCAGGATATTCAACCAGTCTCTGTCCCAGTCCACTGTGCCACCCTGCCTGAAATCCTCTGTCATAGTGCCTCTGGCCAAGAAACAGATCATCACCAGTCTCAATGACTACAGGCCAGTTGCACTGACTCCTGTGGTTATGAAGTGCTTTGAGAAGCTTGAGAACCACATCATGACATTCATTCCTCCCATGTTTGATCCGCACCAGTTTGCCTACAGAGCAAACAGGTCTACAGAAGACGCCGTGGCCACTGTTCTCCATACTGTTCTGTCCCATCTGGAGCAACAGGGTAGCTACGCACTGCTGCTCTTCATAGACTTCTGCTCTGCGTTTAATACCATCCTCCCCCACAGACTGGTGACCAAACTGTCAGGCATAGGACTTCCACACTCCACCCACCTTTGGATCAAGGACTTCCTCACTGATCATAGTGTTAGAGTGGGCCCCCACTTCTCCACACCCATCAGCCTCAGCACTGGCTTACCACAGGGCTGTGTGCTGAGCCCCCTGCTCTAGACCCACGACTGCATTCCTGCTCACCACAGTAACACCATTGTCAAGTTCGCTGACGATACCACGGTAGTAGGGCTCATCTCTGGAGGGGGATGCCTACAGGGATGAGGTGGAGTGGCTGACAGCGTGGCAGCAAAGCAACATCCAGCCACTTATCATCAACCGGAACTGTGTGGAGAGGGTCTCAGACTTCCGCTTCTTGGGAGTCACCGTCAGCGAGGACCTGACCTGGGGTACACACAGCAGAGGTAGTGAAGAAGGCCCAAAAGAGTCTCAGGAAAAACAACATCTCTGAGAAACTGCTGGTGTACTTCTACCGCTGCACAGTAGAGAGCTTCCTGGTCTACTGTCTCCGCGCATGGTTCTCCTGCTGCACAGTAGCACAGAGGAAAGAGCTCCACAGGGTTATTAAGGTCACCCAGTGGATAATTGGCTGTCCTCTGCTCTCACTTGAAGAACTGCACAGTTCCTGTTGTCTCAGGAATGTAAAGAAAATTCTTCAGGACCCATCACACCCAGGACATGTACTGTTTCAATGCCTGCCCTCAGGCAGATGTTTCAGATCCATAAAGACTAAAACAAAGACTAAGAATAAGAAACACTTTTTATCCTTCAGCCATCACCATACTGAATGCTACTAAGTGGTCAATCTGACCTAGTGCACCTTTCATGTTCACAGTACAATACAGTCTCATGTTTAGAATACAGCTTTAAGCCAACACTGACAGTGCAATATTACGTATGTATGTATGAAAAAACAGTGTTTAGGTTCTTATTTTATTCCTTTGTCTTTATATATTTAGTTATCTTAGCTTTTTAGCCAGAGCAAGGGTTAGGGTTAGCAGGGTTAGGGTTAGGTGTAGGGTTAGCACTGTTTTATTCATGCACTGGAAAATTGCACAATGTCTCATTGCTACAATGACAATAAAGATTCTGATTCTGATAAGAAGGTAATCAATGTTGCAATTGATTGCAAAAAGTGGCAATTTGTACATATATTTGTTAAAGTTGCCCAGTGCCTTGTCTGCTGCTCCTTGTTGTTGTTTTAATCTCTGTTGTCTGCTGTTCTTTTCTCTCTCCTCCTCCTCTCTCTCTTCCCCTTACCTCAACCAGTTGAGTCAGATGACTGCCCACCCTGAGCCTGGTACTGCTGGAGGTTTCTTCTGTTAAAGGGAGTTTCTCCTCTCCACTGTTGCCTAATGCTTGCTCAAGTGGGACTGTCGGGTTTTCTACAAATATTCTGTATTCTTTATATTCTCTGTAAGGTCTTAAACCTTACACTGTAAAGTGCTTTGAGATGACTTACGTTGTGATTTGGCAGTATATAAATAAAGTTGAACTGAATTGAATTTAAATGAATTAAAGTTATAATATCACCTTCTGATGGCTGACTGAACTGCATACAGTAAGATGTTGTTGTTTTAATTCTTTTCTTGTGGACAGAAAATTGGCTGTGACAGCATTATCGGCTCTTCAGCTAAAGAAGATCGCTGTGGTATTTGTAATGGAGACGGACGCTCCTGTAAGATAGTAAGAGGAGACTTCAATCACACCAAAGGCATGGGTGAGTGAGTGCCTATGCATAGTACCCAACTAGTATGATTTCTGCATGTGCTAACATATGTAGTGCATACAGGCTTTGTGGAAATTGTTCTGGGGCATCTGGAGCTTATTTCTGAGTCACCAGAGGAATGTCAGGGAAGGTAAAGGTTTTTCAACAGGCATTAACGGGGTCATATTGTGAATTTCATGGTTTAATGTTACATATACACTATTGTGAAGCTGGGTGCTTCACAGTATAATTACAGGCCTAAAGCTGGAAGTAAGTCAGAGATTCCCTTTATGGAGAAGTTGCTTAGAGGGAACTTTGGACAGCATCCCTGGCTCTTTTACTTCACCTTTACTAGTTTTGAAATTTGTGCAAACGTGGGATATTAACCTAAGCATTAAGCCAGTTAAGCAGCATCTCAATTGACATGTTTCATCTCTCAGGTCACTTTGAATTACACACAGAATGAAAAAATTGAACTACTCTAAACTACTAAACTACTCTCCTGATACAGATTGAGCACAAAGGATATGCGCTCAATCATCATAGTTGGACATATCACAGTTAGCTAGTAAGTACAGCCAAATTTTGAAACAGGTAAAAGCCCTGCGCAGTGTGTGATGGAATGCTTAAACAGGCTTGCTCGTAGCTGGAATGGGACACAGAGGAGCTGGCTTGACAGACTGACTCTGACTCTGTTTACTGGTCTGCTAGTGTGTATGACCTGTCTTATTATAATTGAAATCAACGTGGTTCAACCAAGGCCAAAACAATGAGGACTCAGTCATAAGCTTTCCTTACACTCAAATGCCAAACAATCTAAAACACTTGCTCACCAAGAAAACATTTTGAAGAAAATAGCCATGAGCAACACTACTTATTCACCCTCTGGAAGAACACTATCCAACAGACTGGACATATAGTAGACTGATAAGCCTACTGGCCTAACCAACACTTCCAGTGGGACAGATGGAGGAAGATCAGACAGGGAAATCATATTTTGGAGCCCTCTTTCCTCTACTAATCACTAGTGCAGGCAAGCATGGAGCTGTCTTGTACATCACAGCACAAGCTGGAAATACCATATCCTGGATACATGACTTTGACTTGGAAGTGACCATAGAAAGAGACACCCATTTTTTTTACAGGTCAGAAGGGCAACAGTGACCTCAGCAAATTAATTCTTGGCACCTGTATCATGCAGCAGTTTTATTGGCTCCTTACTACAACTACCAAAGACATAAAGGCATCTACAATGAAGGGAACACACAAAGCATTTGGGTTCAGAACACTGGAACAAGCTAGGGCAGGAACAGGTAAGAAGTATTTCCCCAACCAATATGAAAGCACCTAAAAGCACAATATGCATTCTATTTTTATTGTAAAGTTCTCATCAGTACTGAAGTACAATCATCATTGAAAGCCTCTCGGAATTGTGTAAACCAAGGAAAATTAAATCCTATATTCTTTAAATAATGATGAACAGAGAATAAATGATTTCATTATTCATACAATAACTATTTTGTTCATTTGCCAACTGGCCTGATTTTATACTATTTTCAAAACAGAAGCTAAATTAAATCATAGACATTATATGTACTGTGTAATAGACAAAGTGGCTTTAGAAATTCATTAGATAGATTATCGATACCCTTTTCATTCTTAATTTTTGCTTACCTGAGAAAGGTAACCACACAGTCTCCCTCATTGACTTTGCTACTCCTGCTACACATTGCTCCTTCATCACTCTGTTGCATTTATTAAATTAAAAGAGAGAGAGAGAGGGTCAGTCAGTTCAGAATCATTAGAATTTGAAGACGTAGTTACTCTTTTTTTAATGGAGTCCACTATGCTCAGTATCACATTTAACAGTTCACAAAGGAATAATCCTGTCTTTTCTACTGAGTACTGATGATCCATGAATAAAAGTCTCCTCTTCCTCCTCTGGGAAGAGTATTTATTTTTTTATGTGGGTTTTCATCTTGATGAACATGGAAATATCATGCTGTGTTTTCACTTATGTAAAAGCTCCTTAAAACACTGGGAAATGCTGTAATCTTTGTTATTTGGATTATGTTGCGGTAGCAGTATGTTGCAGTGTGACTGTTAAATGGTTCAGTAATAAGCCCAGTACTATGTGACATCACCCAGTCAGGAGAGGAGAGAATAAGAACATGCACATGCTGCTTGTGTGGTCCACAGAACATGGGACCTCCCTTTCACCTCCTTGTCTTGTCCTCTAGTCACCACTAGGCAGTGTAAGAGGGTATCAACCTGTGTGATGGCTAAACCCAGAGCTGTCCCTAAGTGTTTCTCATGTAAGATGCATGCACTGTGTATGTGTGTTTCTTGCATCGCTTGGAGTGTTTTACTGTAGGTAGATGAGAGACGCAGTGATCAATGGGCTCCCCTGGTGAGTGTAGTCTGAATCTTAAAGCTTGCTTATAGTTACGTAACCAGCTGTTTGCCCACGTAACCCAGCCATGAGGATTGCCAGGGATGCATTCTTTTTTTTCCAAGCCATTTCCTTCTCCCTGTTTTTCTGAAAAGTTGTGGAGTATTAAAAGATGGGAAGGAAACAGTTGTCTGTAATAAAATGCCTGCATTCACACCCCTGAATCCATGCCTTATGCAGACAGTATACAGTTGTTTCAGAAGGTATTAAAACCTCTTTGCTTTTTCATCTTTCTTGCACATGTATTTTGAAGTGGAAAAGGTGCTTTTTTGTTCTTTGCTAAAAAAAAAAAAACGCAAAGGGAAAACTTTAAAAAACTTTTGCAAATTAATTAAAAACCAAAAACTAAAATCTCTCATTCACTTCCAATCCTCTCTGACAAATGGCATAATGTGCTTACCTCCCCTTTGACCTTTAAGACTCTTACAGAGCAATCAGCCTACAGTAAACGTCAGTTTAACAGCAAGATCAAAGAGGCTGTAAGTAGGCAGTTATTGGTGCCTGTGAATCCATGCCATGCATTGCCTCCATTCATTTCAATGGAGGCACATATTGTTATCCACCTCTAAACTGGTCTCTTTATAGATTTTTTGGTTCCTGCCACTGAAATGAATGTAGGCATTGCCTCCTGTTCATGCACCCACACAAATTGTACATCAAAACAACCTGCTCGGTTCTGGGATGTGTGTTATATATTATATATAATATTATTAATTTATTCAACTTTTAGCATTTTTTGGTCAAAAATTGGCAGTTTTGGGAGTAATTTCATTAAATTTCCTCCATTCATCCTCATGGTGTATCGCCATACTTTGTCGTAGAAACATCTTTCGAACTTTAAACGAGTCCAGACACTTTCAGCTTTTTCCCTGAAACAGCTTCTTTATATCTTTTATACTTTTCGAATTTGAGCAGTTTTTGTTTTAGGTGAGTGTTTAAAATCTTTAAATTTCTCCATTCATTTGAATGGGCGGAATGTTGGTGATACTAGAGTGATGATGTTATTCCCACTCTAGGATTTTGCCTTCAGCTGTTATCAACTTCTTTTTGTGTGTTTTCTTCTCTCCTTCAGTCAAATTTCATCTTTCATAAACAAATTGTACATTAAAACAAAGAAAAACTTGTCCTCACATATGCTTTTTATAGTGACAGGACAAACTGCGTGGCCAAATGTCGATAGCCCGGTGCCTAAGTCTCCTATTCAATCCATTGTTTCTGAGTTTAAAAATTCTCCTCCAAATCAGAGATGACATGTATATGTAGATCGCCACCAAACGCTAATTTTTTAAAATTTCATTACAAAAAGACATGGACACAGAGGGAAACTTGTCCTCTTTCTGCCAATAAGCGTTTCATAGTGACAGGACTTACAGTTTTTGAATGCCAAGGCCAACTGTAATCACTTCTCCTGTGTGAAAAACAGTAATTAGGTGCTGGTGTGTTTGTGTTTGTGTTTGTGTGTGTGTGTGTGTGTGTGTGTGTGTGCGTGTGCGTGTGGCACCTTCAAAGTTTCTCCAGGGACTTTCTAGTTATAATAATAATAATTATTATTATTAATTTTAACTATGTAGAGTTGGTTGAGCTGCTCAAGGACAGTCATGTTCAGATCATGATCAAGCTGAAGGGTTAACTGTCATCTCAGTCTCTGGTCTAACACTCTGGAGTGGAGAGGTCCTGATAAACAATAAAATATTTTTATTTTAACGGCACACACACACACACGCACACTGAATGACAAATGGTAACATTAACATAACATTATGGGCAGCACCAAGATTAATGTTTTGACATATGTGGATCTGTTAGCATCTGATGTTCACGATAATGTTCCATATATTCCATATCTTACATTCAATATAAGATTAACAATTGAAACTCTATGTACGTTCAGTACCTTCAATATCATAGAAAACAAGTACCAGCACGCTTTCAGAATTTTGGTATCGACTTGGTACCGAATTATCAGTTCTTGTGACTTCCCTAATATGAATTTGATTTTTTAAACTTATAGTGATATAGTGCTATAGTTATCCATCTCTCAATTCTGACAAATGTCTCTGACACTGCTGCTGTGATTCACCGCAACAGGATGATATTGCCCCCGCAATGCTAGCAAACATGCACCCGAACACAATTTGGATTGCCATAGCAAAGGGTCTGAATGCTTGATTTTTGATTTACTTGCAAATGTTTTACAAATATGTTTTCACTTTCATTTTCTTTTAAATAAATTTACAATACAGTAGAATTAGCAAAACGTGAAGGGTCATGAATACCTTTTCAGCTACAGTATCTCATTCTGATGACAGAACATTGACATTTCCAACACTGCATAATATATAACATGTTTCACATCTGGCAATTACTTCTATAAAAGTAAAATCTGTTGCATGTAAACCTAGGTGAGCCCATTGCAGTATCTGTCTAACCATATGTTGATAAGCCAGGTGGTGGAGGATTAATGGATACCATTTGCTTTTTGGTGTGAATGGTGTGTTTGTTCATCTTGGATACAGTTTTGAGTTTCTGCTTGGAATTGGAAAGTTTTGTGTCATGAACACATCTTGAAATGGAAATACCACTTCTGAGCACGAGGATACATTCTTTTTCCTCAAAATGAAAAGACTGGATGGAAAAACTTTGCTACAAGTATGCATGTGTGCTTAAAATGATTAATGTAAAAATTGTGGTTATTTGAAGGCTGTGAGGCATCAATATATGTTGTTTTGCATGAGTCCTTGTTTCTCTGTATTTTTACAACAAATGTTGTTTGCAAAGATGGTATTTCCATCTATTTTGGTCTGCTGTAGTTTCAGCATTAGGTCCTAAGAGCAAAGCATGTTCCAAAATTGACATATACGTATACTGCACATTCTAAACACAGAGATTAAGGAAATGCAGCAAATACTAAATCATGTGAGTGTTCTGGACACTCCTATACCCACTGTAGCTGCTTTTGGTATGTTTGTGTGTGTATATACAGTCAGGGGAAAAGATTATTTGAACCCCTACTTATTTTGTAAGTTTGCCCACTAACAAAGAAATGATCAGTCTACAATTTCAGTGGTAGGTTTATTTGAAAAGTGAGAGACAGACAATAAAAAAAAAAAAAAAAAAATGCATTTCAAAAAAGTTATAAATTAATTTGAATTTTCATGAATGAAATAAGTATTTGATCCCTTTGCAAAACGTGCTTTAGTACTTGGTGGCAAAACCTTTGTTGGCAATCACAGAGGTCAGACGAGTCTTGTAGTTGACCACAAGTTTTGCGCACATCTCAGGGGGGATTTTGTCCCACTCCTCTTTGCAGATCCTCTCCAAATCATTAATGTTTCGTGGCTGATGCTTGGCAACTGGAACCTTCAGCTCCCTCCACAGATTTTCTATGGGATTAAGGTCTGGAGACTGACTTTGCCACTCCAAGACCTTAATATGCTTCTTCTTGAGCCTTGGCCGTGTGTTCTGGATCATTGTCATGCTGGAATACCCACCCACGACCCATTTTCAATGCCCTGGCTGAGGGACGGAGGTTCTCACCCCCGAAGCAAAATGCTTCTACCTCCATGTTTGATGGTGGGGACGGTGTTCTTGGAGTCAGCATTCCTCCTCCTCCAAACACGGCAAGTTGAGTTGATGCCAAAGACCTCGATTTTGGTCTCATCTGACTACAACGCTTTCACCCAGTCCTTTTCTGAATCATTTAGATGTTCAATGGCAAACTTCAAATGGGCCTGTACATGTGCTTTCTTGAGCAGGGGGACCTTGCGCGCACTGCAGGATTTCAGTCCTTCACGGCGTAGTGTGTTACCAACGGTTTTCTTGGTGACTGTGGTCCCAGCTGCCTTGAGATCATTGGCAAGTTCCTCCCGAGTAGTTCTGGGCTGGTTCCACACCGTTCTCATTATCATTGAAACTCTACGAGGTGAGATCTTGCGTGGATCTCCAGGCTGAGGGAGGTTGGCAGCTGTTTTATGGTTACATATCTTATCATATCATTCCAGCCTTGTGTAGGTCCACAATCTTGTCCCTGACATCCTTGGAAAGCTCTTTGGTCTTGGCCATGGTGCAGA
>JAUBNQ010000091.1:0-10944 GCA_032353495.1 Ctenopoma kingsleyae | reverse complement strand
CTCCAGAGACATGCATGTCAGGTTAACTGGTTACTCTAAATTGTCCATAGGTGTGAATGTTTGTCTGTCTCTATGTGTCAGCCTGTGATAGACTGGCGACCTGTCCCACCTCCTGTGTAATTATAGTATAATTATCACTAAATCCTAATCTCTTCCATAGTTGGACTTTAAGTCTGCTTGGAAACATGTGCAAAGAGGTGTGTATATATTAAGGGTGAAAAAACGGTTTCTGCTCCAACACAGTTGGAGCAAAATATAATTTTAGTAGCATTTCATGTTGTGTGTGTGTGTGTTCAGGTGTGAAGACTGGTGTGCAAGCAGCTGGATCTCAGTCAGTGACTCTCCAGCCCTGGTTGGTGGGACTGACAGCTGTAGTTGGTTTTCTCTTCATCGTCTTCATCATCTTGATCACTTTCAGATTGCTCAGGAAGAACAGGTCAGCTACACACAAAGCCACACACGCGCAAACACACACACACACACACACACACACACACACACACACACACACACACACACACACACCTGATACATTAGCCCTTTTCAGAGATCACAGTATACTACCATTATGGCTTTGCCTATTTACACTAAATTCCTATATGTCTCCCCAGTGTTCTTTTTGCACAGCTGCTGGCATCTTGGTATTAGATATGTTTTGTTTAACATGAGTGGGAGGAATGTGACATGTAACGTCATAAAAACAATACCTTTTCCTTTCAGAGCAAAAATGATGGAATAACAAGTACTGATGACTTTTTGCTTGTATAGCACATTCATGACATGAATCATACTCAAATAAAAGATCAACGTGTACGATTAATGATTAACACCAGGCAGTGGTAACTGGTTAATGTTGGAGTAAGGTTCGGGTCAGGTTACACACGAGTGGTTACAATACCAAAAAGTAGCTAACCACCTTCTTTGGCTGCTTTTGTCCAAGTGCCTGTACATTGTAGTGACCTTTAGAGAGTTTCCCCGTTTCTCTTCCAACATACTTCTTATTGCACAAACGTTGCCCACATGAATCAGATCTGTGACCTGTCATTAACAAGCTGTACACAATGTACAGCAACTTTGCTCAGGTTATAAATGTCATTTCTAGTAATTAATGAACTGTTAACAAATTAAGGTGTAGTGTAATTAATGTGTAGATACTGATGAGCTTGTAGAAAAAAAACAATGAGTGGGGGGTAATACATTGATGAATTTAACTGGCTACATTTGGAAAAAATAATTTAGTAGAAAATAGCTGGACATTGTTAGACATAATCCAACTGTAGCTGTGTAACAGCAGAATCAGATTAGTTCATACAGTGCTGTGAAAAATCATTTGCCCACTTCCTGATTTTTCACTTTTTTTCATATTCAAATGATTCAGATCATCACTAATTTTAAAATTACACAAAGATAGTCTGAGTAAATACAAAATGCAGTTTTCAAATGATGATTTTGTTTATTAAAACCTGCCTGGCCCTGTGTGGAAAAGTAATCCCCTCCACCACCACCTTGCAAGATCATAACCACATTTTTTGGAATGCTAAGTTCAATTTCACTAGCCACACAAAGGCATGATTACTGCCAGAGCTCTTGAATCAAGAAATTACCTAAATAGAAGCTGTTTGATAAAGTGAAGCAGCTAAAAGCAACATATCATACTGTGATCTAAAGAAATTCAAGAACAGATGAGAAACAAAGTAATTGACATACATCAGTGTAGAAAAGGTTATTTCTAAAGCTTTGGTGAATGTTCCCTAGAGTGGTCACTTACAAAAATTTCTCCAAGAACACAACAACAACTCATGTAAAGAACTAGAGGCCTCAATTGCCTCACTTAACATTAGTGTTCACGATTCAACAATAACACAGAGACTGGGCATAAATGGCATCAAGGAAGAGTTCCAAGGCAAAAATCTACAGAGCCCCCTAGGGGCCACGTAGTAGAAAAAAATATTTAGGTGAAATAAGTGGTAGAAAAAATTTTTTCAGACTCCCCGCCCACACATTAAACAGGTCGGCGAATGTGACCACAGACATGCAGGATGTAAACACAAGGTGGACATTGGCAGCTACAACTGTCCAGAATGTTGCACATTATTGCATTATAAACTGGAATAAATTGTACATCCATTATCTGAATCATTTAAGTTAGACAAATATGCTAAAATATTGAAAATCTATTATATCTATATAAATCTAATCTAAATATATTATTACAAATGTTACATGTATTTTCATGCATTGTTACTTAATTTAACTGTCCAACAATTGCAGGTAAACCAGGTAAAAAATACACATGCATATACTATAACAGCTTATAACCTATCTGCTTGTTGTTGCCTTGTTTTTCAGGAAAAGCAAAGAAGTATGGGATTATACAAAGACACTAGAACTGAATGGAGGTCATTTTCGCCAAACCTCTATGTAGAAAATAAAGAGCACCACTCTCCCATCAAATCAAAGTTACCTATTGTTGTTATGAAAATGCTGTCATTTTGAATTGAATAAGAGCCATTAGCAAAGTCTGTTGTATTTACTGTATTAAATATGAAGTGCTCTGAGCTGTGTTGATTCCTTCATCTTTTTCTGACCTGATTTTTGTTTTGTTTCTTTTCAAAACAGAAATTGAAAACAAAAACAAATAAACAAATTGTTATCCAGACTTGTTATTGCATTGTTAAAATACAGAAATACAACCTAACCAGGCTAAATGGGTCTCTGCACCCATCTCAAGGCTCAAACCTAAATGATCAGCCAATCCACAATTTCAATGCACTGCCTAAACGTAGGCTTTCAGGGTGAGAAAGCCAATCACAGGGCTTTTGAAATATACTGTTTCAGACCCACATGTTGGTCTGTGAATATTAAGTGCTGTTGTTATACTATGATGTTTTGTTCAAACCCTGAAAGGTTTATTTAAAAAATTCCCAAGATTCCAGATCTCTGAGATTGAATTTTGGGAACTTTGTCTACAATATTGCACAAAACATGTAGAAGGCTTCCATTTTATGGAATGGTGAAATACCCAATGAGTCTGGATATTTCACTCTGGGTAACATAATAACTGTTGGTCCTACTTCCTTCAGCTGCTCTAATGAGCTATAAACAACACAGATGAACTGGTAAAGGCACCTGTCCGTGTAACACAGTTCAGGGACACTGCAGATTGTATGTCCTGCCGCTGTTGTGCGGTTTAAACTGTGTTATACCCCATCTGGGTGGCCAGGACAAAACAGGACATAATTTGTGGTTTTTAGAAAATCTAAAATGTAACCTAACCTACACATTGTTGTTCTTTTCTCTCTCCTTTCCTCCATCTTCCGTTCAGACTGCCCAAGTTTCACATGCCAAATAGTCACATTGACGTATCTTGTTCAGTTGGTCTAATTATAGTAATTGTTAGTTTATAAATAAATATGTATAGTATATACATTTTTAAAAAGCCTACATTAATTGTGTTTCAGGCTTATCTATATCACATGAAGTTATTACATTTGGCACAAAAAGAGCTGCAGTACTGATGACAGAGAGAGAGCTGTGGGATGTTCTGGTGATTCTAATTCTCCTCTCACATATTATACCATCATATCACCAAATGCGACACAGCAGTGTTTGCACTGTAAGTCATTCCAAGAATATGGCATGATATGCATGTGGATGGTTGCGTGCAACAGCTGTGCTCTGGACACTGGCACATCTCAATCTCAAAGGTTGTTATCTACTGCCGCCCTGCATGATTCCATCATTATTATTTCTGTATATTTCCTGCTGTGATTTAGATTGTGCCTGCAGAGTGATGCTACTTCAAAAGTGGTTTTAAGATATTTATTGTCTGCACAGTAACTACAACAACTTGTTTTCCTGAGGCACTCCTACGTTTTTCTTTCCTCGCTACACCAGTGAAGCCAGCTAAATTATTCTTTGTGTGACAACATGAATGATAGAAAGTCTTGTGTACTCAGGACTGCAATAAATCCATAGTTCTCACTGGATCAATAAACTTTATCTTTTCTTAGCTTATTTCATGGCTTTTATCAGCACATGGAGTACTAATGACTTGATTCTTATTGGTTGTGTTTATTTTTTATTATTTTATTAGTGCAGTCACGTTTTTATGATGTGTCCTATTATCAATTTAATACTACCCATATAACCCTGTAGTTTTCAGTGTATTTGGAATTATTTACCCTCTACATAAATGAGATCTTCTAAATGTAATATCACTGTTTATTCTATATTTATGTTTTTAGCTGTTTTAAGATGGTGATGACAGATAGTCACCACAGATGTCCCGTCCTTTCTTTGTTTTTAATGTTTGTTCTGTTTCTCTTTGTAACTCAAATGAGGTTATTTTTTTGCTGGCGATGAACTGCTGACTGTTCTGTAGTCTATGGCAGACAGAATTTTTAAATAATTTTTTGTTGTGCTATGCAGACTGAAAGGAGTCTGCATACGCTGTAGCTTTCTGTCACAAAGTTTACAGTTATTACACTAATCACAATGCTAGCAATTGAAAATATTAAAAGTTGCAACGAATGTGTTTAAGAAATGTATGTCTTAAAATGCAGTGTTGTATTGATGCTGGTTTCAGTCACTGTGTGGTGCCACAACACAATCATTCTAGAAGTACTTTTTATAGGAGTTGTTTCAGACCAGCTGAAATGTGTATCTACACTTGTGTGCTTTTTTTTGGGCTGTGGTAATTCTGGCATCTGATTTTCATTTTGTCAGTCTTAGATATTAGTTTTAGTGCTGGCCACTAACTTGGTGATAGTGTAAATGGGCCAAAACTATACAATTACAAAAACCTCCCAAATAAGATCAACAAAAACAAATACTTGTCATAAGTAATTTTAATTTTATCTACCTGTCATCTACGTCCCACCTTAACACTGATAATGATTTGAGGGAAATTATGTTCTCTCTCATAATAATAATAATACAACTACTACTAATAATAATATTAATTATGACATACTTTATTGATCCCATTGTAGCTTCTGCCATGTTTGCTGATGTAGTTTAAATACAAATGATTGCCACCTCTGTATGAGTGCCTTCTTAGGTGGTGCAGCTGAATGAAGTAGATATTAGCCATTTTAAATTTCTTCAGATCATACAAGGAACCTGAGTAGCCTTTAACCAGTGTAAAACTTTTGGCAAAAGTTAGTAAACTGCCTCTTCCTCGTTTTCACTGAAAACTATAATTGGTGCATGCGCACTGGAAACCCCTCCAATACAAAGTATAGGAGAACCTTGGGGCACAAAACCCGCCCACAAGACCGTTTGTTTTGTTTACAGTCAGTCAGAGCAGCATTTTTTTGTCATGGATAAAGCTAATTCAGATGCTAAAAACTGAACCGTTCCACAGAACCCCACAGGAAAAGATTAAAGATTCTGGACATCACCAGTCGAACTTCAAAATGAAATAACACAAGACAGAGGGAGAAATGACACTCGGTCTTTCTCCAGAAACTGGTCTGAGAAGAAATCCTGGCTAACTGCCTCTCCTGAGACCAGAGCTTTGGTTTGTTTTTCCTGCCTCCTCTGTCAGCTGTCAGGAACAGAACCAATCTGGATTCAGACAGGTAATATGGATTTAATACATTAAATGAAATGAGAAAACATGAACAGACTAGCAGCTACATGAAAAATGCTAACTGCTACGTGACTTACAATGATGTGAGGCACACCCACGCAGCTTTAAGAAAGCTACAGGATAGAGTATAATGAGATGATATAATGCGGAGGGGGACAAAAACCCACACATTTTGTCTAAGATGATAGATTTCATTATATTCTGTGGTGCATTTGAGCTTGTGTTGTGTGGTCATGATGAAAGTGAACACTCAGAAAATCCTGGCATGTTGCCCCCGGTGTGTCAGGTCAGCTGCATAGCAGCTCTGCCATTGGTGTGTGTGCTTGTGTGTGTGAATGGGTGAATACGAAGCAGTGTAAAGCGCTTTGAGGACCAGTATAGGTAGAAAAGCGCTATATAAGTGCAGACCATTTACCATCTAAGACAGTGCAGAATGAGCTGCTTGACTTGTGGCAGAAAGGTAAATGAGGAAAAAATAGAACCAAACACACAGGCCACATTGTTCAGGAAGCTTTGTTTATTTTAACTTTATGGTGTTCCCTTTGTGCTGCCTACATACTATCTTTTCTTTTCCTCCACTGGATTTCAAAGTCGCCTGCCCCATTGGATTGTGTCCAAATGGAAATGCTGTAGGTGAAGTCAGCAGTGTTGCCAACTTAGCGACTTTTTAGACCCCTCTAGCGACTTATTTTCAAAAAAGCGACTAGCGGCAAATCTAGCGACTTTTTCTGGCGTTACTGGCGACTTTTGTCGACTTCCGTCGTCAGAGCACATATGGCTTTCTACTGTTCTCAACGAGCAGCAGGTGCTGCCGTGGGCACCTCCCCTGTCACAAAGCAGAGAGCAGAGAGAGGTGTGTGTCTAGACTGCAAGTGAATGGCTTCCTCTGCCCTCGGTTATAATGGCCAACGTTCAGTCTCTGAGGAATAAAGTGGATGAGCTCCAGGGGAGCATTCGTTTTCAGAAGTCAGTATCATCAGTATCAATACGTCCTTTTTACCTGCCCTGCGGGTTTCCCCGGCTTTTTATAACAGTAGTGTACATTCACCCGAAGGCAGATGCTGCCTCGGCTTCCAGCACTATCTGTGATGTAGTGCATAAACTACAGTCACTTTCACCAGAAGCACCTAACTTTATATTGGGTGATTTTAATCGTGTCTCGCTGAAAAAGACCCTTTTAAACTTTTATCAGTATGTCTCGTGTCCCACTAGACGGGATGGATCAGTAAAAGATGCCTATAAAGCAGTCCCATTACCTCCACTTGGATCTGCAGATCACAACTGTGAAATGGAGCACTGTCCAACCAGGTCTGCTCTTCAACTGGCTCCCCACAGGGATGCGTGCTCTAACCCTTATTATTCATCCTGTACACAAATATGTGTCAGAGCAGGTATGAAAACAGGGCAATTTTAAAGTATGCAGATGACTCTGTTATTGTCAGTCTGCTCCATGATAACGAGAACAGCCATGGCCCAGTCCTGGATGGCTTTGTTAAATGGTGTGATGAGTCCTACCTTCAATTAAACATATCTAAGACAAAAGATATGTCAATTGACTTCAGAACATGCAGCCAGGCACAGGAGGTCACTTCCATTAAGGGTCAGACGGTGGAAGGTGTTCGATCCTATAAATATCTTGGGACAGTCACTGATTCAAAACTAAAATTTGAAGTAAACTGTGAAGCTGTGTGTAAAAAAGGGCTCCAGAGACTCTCATGTCTAAGAAGGCTTTCTCGTTTCCACATCAACAAGACTATGATGATTTTATTTTACTGTGCTTTTATTGAATCTATTTTATCTTTCTCCTTGGTGTCATGGTTTGGACATTTATCTGTAAAGAACAGAAACTCACTCAGTTAGATTGTGAAATGGTCTAACAGGCTGATTGGTGAGCCACAGCTGAATCCTGCAGTTACAGCGGTTGGCTGGTTCAGTTCTTCTTGACATTTCACACCCTCTGCATAGTGAGTTTCAGTTTCTTCCCTCTGGGGGGAGGGTCCCAAAATGTAGAACAAAATGATTTAAAGACAGCTTTGTTCAGACAGCCATCACTCTGATGAACAGTTGATAATGCTTTTTGTTTGTTTGTTTTTAAATTATTATTGTCTGTTTGTCGTTGTTTTTCTGTTTGCTGTCAGTTGTTTCTGTAGGATGTATGACTCATGACTGCACCTCAAATCTACCTACGGGTACAAATAAAGTAACCTGAACCGAGCTTGGCTCTGGGGCTTTTGCATGACACCATCAGTAGCAAACAGAGCAAGTATCCTGAGGCTGTTCACATCATTTCTGGGGACTTCAATCATGCAGATCTGAAAGCAGTTCTCCCCAAATTCCATCAACACATAAAATGTGCAACCAGAGGAGAAAAAACACTGGACAAGCTGTACACAAACATCAGACAGACCTACAGAGCTAAACCCCTAGCACACCTTGGCCAGTCTGAGCACACGACCCTGCTTATGATCCCTCCATATACCCCCCTCAGGAAACAAACTCCCCCCGTGACCAGGACTGTCACTACATGGCCTGAGGATGCCTCCCAACAGCTGCAGGTAAGCTTCCACAGAACCAACTGGGAGGTTTTTGATCACCAAGACCTGGAGAACCACACTTCAGCTGTCCTGGATTACATCAGGTTCTGCATGGACAACACCACCAGGGACAGACGCATTAGGATTTATCCAAATAGGAAGCCATGGATGACGAGGGAGGTCCAGAGCCTATTGAAAGCCAGGAACACTGCTTTCAGGCTGGGGGATGGTGCACTTTACAGTGCAGCCAGGGCGAACCTGAAGAGAGGTATCCGACAGGCCAAGGTAGCACACAGAAGCAAGATAGAGGACAATCTGAGGAGCAACAATACCAGGCAGGTGTGACAGGGTGTCCAGCACATCACCAGTTACAGGTCCTGCAACTCCTCAACCGCTGTGGGAGACACTTCTCTGGCAGAGGATCTAAATATCTTCTTTGCATGCTTTGAGGTGACACCAACAGCAGCTCCATCACAGCTGTCCAGAGCAGCATCACACTCACGGTGGAGGAGTATGAGGTGAGACAAGCAATGAGAAAGGTGAACCCGAGGAAGGCTGCAGGACCTGACGGTGTGGCTGGACGGGTGCTGAAGGACTGTGCGAATCAACTGGCTGGAACCTTCACTAGGATTTTCAACCAGTCCCTGCAGACCTGGACCTCTTTCAATTCACTTATAAAGCAAAGAGATCCACGGAGGACGCTGTGGCCACAACCCTTCATGCCTCCCTGACGCACCTGGGCAGTTACACCAGAATGCTCTTTGTGGACTTCAGCTCGGCGTAACACCATCCTCCCACAACGATAGTCAACGACAAGCCGCCTTAGAAATAGCTTTTATCCAAAGCAATCATGGCCATAAACTCAAATTAAAACTGCCTCCATATCACCCCCCCCCACCATGTGCAATAAATAGACCTTAAGCAATTGTGCAATTTATACATTTACCATTTGTTACAGGCCTCACGCTGGTGGGTATGTGTCTGGTTTGTACAGGAAAATGCAGAGACAGGAGACGTTAGTTGTTCTCTCAGCAGGCCGTTTTCTCTATTTATTAAATAGATATTTATATTGTCAACAATTTATATTTGTATTTTACTTTGTCTTATCCACATCATCTCATCACATCACATTCTTAGCAATTTCAGCAATAACACAGTATGAATTCTATTTCACATTTGAAATCACTGTAACTACAGCTATATATATTTATGTATATTTACTGCTGTCAAATGACATTAACTTATCAAAATGTAAAACGTACAACATCAATTTAGAATATGATTCACTCTGTATAGACTACAACAGGATTCCAGCATACACTGTATCAGTAATTCTCACTGGATAAACTTACACTACTTTACATGTATAAATCTTACAACATCTACAAAAATATAACATTTAAAGTAACCTAGGCAACATAGTTAGGAATCTTTGAACATTTGACTAATTTGTTAGTCTGAATGAATGACAAAAAACTAAAACTGAAAACTAAACATTAGCTTCATTCCTACAATGTTATTTACTTGGTACAACACAATCATTAACTAAACTTAAATTGTCGGTTTACATGTCCAGGAGCCAGGACACAACACAAAAAAGTACAAAACGTAAGTACACCATTTTGTTTCTTTTTCATTCGGACACTACGAAATTTGCTCTTTCAACATGACCAAATACACTCTTTCCTACTTAAAACTTAATGAAACGTCCTCTGAAGGGTTTTATAAGACCTAAGTAATATGTTTGTATATGCTACTAACCTGGTTTGTACAAAAAAAGCAGAGACGGGAGATGTTCTCTCAGCAGGCCGTTTTCTGTACGAGAAACGGAGGCCTCTAGCGCTCACCTTGATGGATACTCCCCCTGGTGTCGTAATATGTTAATTACATGTAAAATTGGTGCTCAAATCCATTAACAAAAACACATAAATTAGACCTTACTTTACACAAAGAAATACAACTCAACAAATGTGACCATACACTGTTGGATGTCACATAATGTTATTTTATTTTCCTTTTACTTTGTATCTTTCTTCTCTCTTATTGTCTTTCAACTATTATACCTCACACTGAGTCGACTGCACCTTCAATTTCATTGCTCCTTTGTAAAAAACAAAAACAAAAAACAATGTCACAATGACAATAAAGATTTATCTTATCTAGCCTGCTCACTTGAAAGACTGTAAGTCAAAGCCTTTTCAAATGTTAGACCCTGGCCTGTTCTTGGACTCCCCTTTTTGCCTGCTCCCTTTCTGGATCTCCCTGTCTCTGCCACTGCTGTCTGTGTGAGTTTCTGACTTCTGACTATGTATTAAGGATTTGGATTTTTGGATCACGGACTTGGACTTGTTTGCAGGATTCTCAAACTCCCTTGTGTGCACACGAAGAGGACCACACTCTGGATTCTCTGGAGAACAACAGGCAAAAGACAACAACAAGAAGCAGCAGACAAAACACTAGGCAGGTTGGTAGGGCCAGCAGTGAGGGGGACAAAGAGGAAGAAGCAGAACTATGGGAGCGAGAAAACACACAGTTAGTGGCAGTATTGGCATATGAACTCTAACTATAAGCTTTCTGAAAAAAAGGTCTTTAGCCTAGTCTTAAAGGTAGAGAGGGTGTCTGCTTTCCAAACCTGGATTGGGAGCTGGTTCCATAGAAGAGGAGCCTGATAGCTAAATGTTCTGCCTCCCATTCTACATGTGGAAACTCTAGGGACCACAAGTAGACCAGCACTCTAAGAGCGAAGTGCTCTGCTGGGGCAGTATGGTTCTATGAGGTCTTTGAGATATGATGGGGCCTGATCATTAAGTGCTT
>JAUBNQ010000090.1:0-13291 GCA_032353495.1 Ctenopoma kingsleyae | reverse complement strand
AAATGATCCCATTATCTTTTAATCCTGTGACATGTACCAATACAGAGGAGGGCAGTAGTCTTAACTTTACTCCAGTAGAGGTTGATTATCTTAGCTGATAACGCTGCAGCTTCTCTGAGTACAATACATGATACTGCTGCCCTTCTAAAAAAAAGAAGGTAGTTAATAAGAGGAGAGTAGCTCTGTGGTATAATTCACAAATCCGTAGCTTAAAGCAGACAACGCGAACGCTGGAAAGGAGGTGGTGCTCCACAAATTCAGATGAATCTGAAGGACTTTTTTATACATTTTATAACGTATAAAAAAGCCCTTCGTAAAGCTAGAACCACGTATTATTCATCATTAACAGAGGCAAATAAGAACAACCCCAGGTTTCTTTTCAGCACTGTAGCCAGGCTGACAAAGAGTCATAGCTCTGTAGAACCTAGTATTCCTTTTCATCACAACAGTAATGACTTTATGCATCTCTTCACAAATAAAATCATAACTATTAGAGAAAAAATCGATCAGACCCTCCCTGCAACTGGCATGGACAGACGCATGTCTCCAACAGTTCTAGATGTATTTGTTACACCTCAGTCTTACTTAGACTACTTCCTTACTGTAAATCATGCAGAGTTAATCTCAATAATCAATTAATCTAAACCATCTACATGTCTTTTAGACCCCATCCCGACTAGAGTGCTCAAAGATGTTTTACATTTGATCAGCTCGTCCATATTATCGGAAATAAACAGAATTTCTGTCAAGATGGTCTTCTAAGAGGTTTATTACAAATATATATATATATATAAAGTATAAAGGAAAAAGCACAAAAGGAAAACACAACTGAGTTATACAGCACAATACTCTCATGAGAGGGTTCACAGCAAAATGAACAAAGAACTAACTGTTACACAGCTATTTATCAACGCTACTCCCTTTCCCACCAAACTATGTTATCTTCATGGTCACCATCAGCGGTGCCTGGCTTCTGCATAGCCTGCCTTCCATGGTCAGCTCCATCCTATCTGCTCTGCCAGAAACTAAATAAACAATGACAGTTTCAAAATATCTAAAGACATTAGGAAGTCAGGAACTTTAGCACAATAGTAATAGTAAAACTAAAAATTTCCATAACACTCCTCCCTCTGATCATATTATGATCACACATGCAAGTATTTACACTACATGTGAAGCATCAGATTCATCAATTCCCCAGATTCAAGACAAATCAAAGCAATAGCTTTTTTTCCAGATATAGACATCCTGACATAAGAGAAAGCTATAGTATGATCAATGTAACAAATAAAATTCTACACAATATCATCAACATAAAACATTGTACGAATAAATGAATAACTGAACATAATTATCATTAGCTGTCTGTAAAGAACATCACACTGTAAAGTAAAATAGTTAGATACCTGTGGAAGTGAAATGAAATCATACAGTTAACACAAAGAATGTCTTAAATTAAGCAGGTCACAGAGGTGAGACACAGCGTTGGACACCAGCAGCAGTCTGGCTATAGGTTCCAATTTCTGTTATAATTGTAATTGTACTCAATTTCTTATTAGTCAAATAGAAACATTAATTGTTACAGATAATAAGTGAGTGAGGTTATACTTAGCACTAGATTTGGATCTGCTAGCAGATGGATGCTGGAATGATTACATTCTGCTCAGCCTCTGCTCCTCGACTTGGTACTGGAGTAGAAGGTTGTGAGAGTGCAGTCAGAGAAACAGAGAAAAGCGAACCTGTTTTAGCTGCTGTCTTAGGAGCTGCATCTGCCGTGGCATTGCCTAGAGAAATGGGATCAGATCTGTTAGTGTGAGCTTCACATTTCACAACTGCAACACTCTTTGACAACAAAATGACATCTAACAACTCTGAAAGAAGTTGATGATGAGCCAAAGGTTTTCCACTCGAGGTGAGGAAGCCCCTGTGCCTCCAGAGACATGCAAAATCATTCACTGCACCAAACCCATACCTGCTATCTGTCCAAAGTCTGCCTTCCATGGTCGGCTCCATCCTATATGCTCTGCCAGAAACTAAGTAAACAATGACAGTTTCAAAATATCTAAAGACATTAGGAAGTCATGAACTTTAGCACAGTAGTAATACTAAAACCAACAATTTCCATAAAACATATTAGATCAGATAAATATATCCTTAATAACAGGCTTTTAAGGTAGCTGTAGTCAAACCTCTACTGAAAAAAACACCACTTGATCCAGGGGTTTTAGCCAATTATAGACCAATATCCAATCTGCCCTTTATTGCTAAAATCCCTGAAAAAGCTGTGGCGAAGCAATTCTGCGACCACCTGTGCAGGAACAATCTGTATGAAGATTTTCAGTCAGGCTTTAGATTAAATCATAGTACAGAAACAGCGATAACAAAAGTCACTAACGATCTTCTCTTAGCTTCAGAAAATGGACTTGTTAGATCTTAGTGCTGCGTTTGACGCTATTGATTACAACATTTTATTACACAGAGTGAAACGTCATTGGAATTAAAGGAACAGCACTAAGCTGGTTTAAATCTTATCTGTCAGATAGATCCCAATTTGTTCATGTTAATAACAAGTCTTCCATGCACACAAAAGTTAATTATGGGGTCCCACAAGGTTCTGTCCTTGGACCAATTCTTTTTACTTTATACATGTCTCCGCTAGGTAATATTATAAGGAAACACTACATGGAAGACACCCAGCTATATTTATCTATGAAACCAGATGAAACTAATCAATTAGTCAAACTTCAAGCACATTTAAAAGACATAAAGACCTGGATGTCCTGTAACTTTCTACTCCTTAATTCAGACAAAACTGAGGTTATTCTATTTGGTCCCCAAGGCCTGGGAGACAAGCTTTCCGACCAGATTGCTACCTTAGGTAACATTGCATTGGCCTTGAACACTACTGTGAGGAATCTCGGTGTTATCTTTGATCAAGATATCTCTTTCACACATTACATAAAAGAAATCTCAAGAACTGCCTACTTCCACCTCAGCAATATTTCTAAAATTAGGAGCATCCTGACTCAAAGTGACTCAAAAATTTGTCCAAATTAGCCTCCAGTTAATCCAGAATTCTGCAGCCAGAGTTCTGACTGAAATTAGCAAGAGAGATCATATTTCACTTACTTTAGCTTCTCTCCATTGGCTCCCTGTAAAATCTAGAATAGAGTTAAAAACCCTTCTCCTCACATATAAAGTACTAAATGATCAGGCCCCATCTTATCTTAAAGACCTCATAGAACCTTATTATCCCAGCAGAGCACTTTGTTCACAGACTGCTGTCCTGCTAGGGGCGGTGTGGTAGCTCAGTGGGTAGAGCAAGGGCTCAGAGTTGTCAGTGTCCTTAGACAAGACACTAAAATCCTGTAGTAGCGCTGACACAGGTTTAGCAGCTGCACAAACAACAATTTCCCCAAGGGGATCAATTAATTATTATTATATTCCTAGAGTTTCCAAATGTAGAATGTGAGGAAGAGCCTTTAGTTATCAAGCTCGTCTCCTGTGGAACCAGCTCCTACTTGGGGAGGCAGACACCCTCTCTACCTTTAAGACTAGGTTTAAAACTTTCCTTTTTGATTAAGCTTATAATTAGAGTTGTCTCAGGTGACGCTGAACCATCTCTTAGTTATGCTGCTTAGATTTAGTCTGTTGGGGACCTCCCTGATACACTTAGCTCCTCTCGTCGTCTTCTCTCTCTCTGTCCACTATCATACCATCATTGCATGTTATTAACTTTGTCTTCTCTCTCCCCTAGTGGTGCTTCATCCTCTCTCTCTCTCTCTCTCTCTCTCTCTCTTTGTACCTTTCTGCAGGTGTCCTCAACTTTGGAGTTGTGTGATTTCAGTTTGCAGTCGCTGGTCCTACCAACCTGCCCAGTGTCTCATCTGCTGCTTCTTGTTGCTATTATGATGTTATGATACTATATACTATATTTTGCAAGGTCCTAAACTTTGCTATGTAAAGTGCCTTTAGATGGCATGTGTTATGATTTGGCGCTATACAAACAAAGATGAATTGAATTGAATTGAATTGAATTATTTGAAATCTTTAAATTTTTTTTCTTTGCTTCTTCAGAATGCAAATAAACATACTAAAAAGGTCACCTAGCAAATTACAGTCTGCTAATTAAATAAGAATTAGTAATTTTTCCACAATTTAAATAAAATTGCAATTACTCTGAAAAACTTAAATCTGAAATAACAAAGTAATTTTCCAGCTTCATTATACAATATCTTGATATTAGTAACTTATTTGGAATAAAATAAAAATATAATAAAATATGTTTTTGAAGGAAAATGAGTTATTAGTTAATTATTAGTACATTTGCTTGTTTTTCTCTAGAAATTTTGTGATGTTTGCCTTTCGGTCATTTACAGGTAATTATTTAAAAATTTCTAACTTGTTTCACAACCTGTAAATTTGTTACAATTGTAGGCAAGTTACAAATTAATTATATCAAAAGGTCAAACTTATTTTAGCACTAAATGGTTGCAATTTCATCTGAGTTGTATAACAGTTACTGGCTAATTATGTAATTAGCAGACTGTAATTCACCAGGTTGTCAAAAGAACACACACATCTTTTCATTTTTTAAGAATGTTTGTAGGCTTGTGTCTTTAAATTGTTGAGTATGTTGAGGAGATGCTTCAGTGTTTTCAGTCAGAATAGTGTCAAGAGGGAGTAATATTGCAGAAACGCTTCTCTCCATTTGTTGCTTGTTCACTGTCCTCAAGTGCAGACCAAATTACATCTATTGTTTAGAAAATGGGTCTGGCAGTGAGGTAGTGTCTGGCTCTTTTGCAACAGGCTCCTTTCATGTTTGTGAATATAATGTCGTATTCAGCTGTCACAAACTGTTTATCTAAGATGGCTTTTAACAATGTCTTAAAATAATTCCAAAGCTAGCATCATCCATTGAGTTGGTCAAATTAAATAACTCATGAAATACTTAAGAGTCACAAACATTAGAGTACAAATTAAATATTCTATAGTTAGGAAAAGGCTTAACAAGTGCAAGCAATAATCAAGGAAATATGCAATAATTATATTATTAATAATTAATCACTGGTTTGCAATCACTGATTCTATTAGTGTCAAGTGTCCAACACTTGATGTTTGAAAGTGGTTCACATACGTTTTGGATAACTGTATGATCAATTTTCTTCACTAAATTCTTCATGAAACATGATCTGATCTTCACCATAAAATATCAACAAACATAAGCTGATAAGCTGATAGCTGTTAAGACAAACAGTCATGATCTTGATTGGCTTTATTGAACACACACATTAAACATACAGATTGATGATGGAGAAAGTAACTGAAAGGTTTTTTAATAACTGGTTGAACCACCTTTGGACTGTACAGTATCTGCCAGTGGCAAGTCTAACATTAGTTAACAGTTAACGGGTTGACTCTGCTTTTTGCTTTCTCCAGGCTTGTTATCAGGGTAAATACAGATGTAGCAAATAAAAATTAATAACAGATAAGCACCAATAAAGGCTTGTTTTTATAACTAAGCATTTACCATTAGTTTTATTAGTGGTTTCTAACTGCAATACCTAAGTCAAACTTCTCATTAATTTTATTGGCTGCAGCTGTGTTTATCCTGCTGTTACACAAATGGAAGAGTTTAAACAGGGATGATTAAGCCGAACTAATGTCATCTTAAGCATGGAGGTGTCCTATTAGGGCACAGAAATGATGTGGCTACCAAACCATGATTCAGCCTGATGCTTATATCATTGTAAAATCATCTATATCTATAAATCACCAACGCTCTTGTCTGAAGTCAGACACACAATACGACATACTACCTGTAGTGTCTGATTTGGAAAAATAGAAATATTCTGCAGGTATTAAAAACATGACTTGATCTAACAGTGAATGAAGGTGATGGTGAAATATAGCTCTGTGCATTTTGAATAATGAATATAATCAGTTCTTCCTTTGACTTGAGGAGTTTCCATCTGCAGCTGTCAAAGTGAGACTGACTATATATGTGTAAATCTGACTATATATTAGTTAGTTTGTACCAGCAGCAAGAAACGTCCAATACATATGTATTACTGTTTCACAGCGTCTAGCAGCTGCAATGAACATTATATGGCCACCTATTTAAACCATCAAACAGTAATCAGGATGAGGCTGGGGTGGATGGATGAGTCAGCAAAGCACAGAACTAGAACTCAAGTCTAGTGTAAAGCAACTGTCTGCTGCTGTTATTGTAAGCAATCACATGATGCTGCCATGTAATAAGTGTCATGTAAACACAAGGAAGAAATAATTATTCAGACTTATTTAGTGCGTAAACCTAATTTCAAGACATGCCTACCTCCACACATGATGCATGCTTGCAACAAGCACTGATATGGCTCATAAAAGAGGTTTCTCAACAGTGACCTATATGAATGTTAAGGTTACGACGTTAAGACGCAATGCTTCCATTAGTTTAGACTAAAAAAAACAGTTTTATCTTTCAAACAAGGCATGCTGGGAAGTCTGCTAGTTGAGTTTCTTTTAAAACATTTAGCTGAGTAAACATTCATTCATTCAACTCATCATTTCAAGTTGAATAAAAATATTAAACAAAACACATCTGTGGCCTTGAGTCACAGCCTTGAATCTGACGACACATTATATGTGAAATTAAGAAGGAATGCTGATTTTAATGGTTTAAGATTTGTATCTCCAAGTATCTCTTAGTGTTTAAGGTGAATGGGCCTCATTCACAACTCATTCTTAAGAAGAAATGTCTTGTTTAAACTCACTTGCAGTTGTCACAAATATACTGGCATTCTGGCAGTTTACCTCTCACACATTACCCTCTAACCCCCACCCCCCCAGTGGAAATGAAAAAGAGGAAGTTGTAAATTAATCTCTCTTTCTTCTTCCTCTTGGATTCTGTATTCTAAATATTGAATCTGAGTCTAGAGCTAGTTTGGATTTGTTCAACAACTCCCAAAGGTGAAAAAAATAGAGCAGGTATTCTACTCATTAATAAAAAATAAGGACAAAGAGCTGTTTCTGAGACTTGGAACAAAGGTAAAGCTGGAGCTGATTTTAACATTTTATACTGACAGGTGTTTAATCCATTATAATCCATTAAAAATTATAGAAATTATTATTATACGAAAAATCTCCATCTATAAAATATAACTACCATATTTTAGGCACATATTTGTGCTTTTATGTGGATAATAGGTTTAATATAAATCAGACCCTTAATAGAACTAACCTTTTATCCACATCACCTAAACCACCTTCTTCCACTAACGCTGAATATTTCTTTGAGACGATCCAAACTCTTGAAGAAATCAGCCTTCAGTGATCTGACTCATAAGTCCTGTCACAGATTGAATAATGCAACCATTTTGCCTAAAAGGTTGTGTGAGCAATTTTGTGAGTCAGAATGAAAAACAAAAGCGCTGTAACCTCAAGGCTTACAGTTAACAAACCTGAACAACTTATTTTCTTATAACCTTTGCATGGACTCTCCAATTGTCATATTCTTTGAGCGAGTTTGTGACAAACTGGTGATTGTTTAGGATAATCAAAATAATATGGTATGGTTATGAAGGGTTCAGAATAGTGTTGTTGTTTTGTAAATGAGAATGTGTGTTTGTTTTGTCATTATGGGTTATTGTGTATATACTGCAGTTTGCAAAAAGTGAATGGGATATGAATAATTTCTGAAGCGACTGTATAAATGTAACTGTGGTTTGTTAGAACTCAACAGAGTTCAACAAATATACAGTTATACAGTATACAGCCTATTTTAGATGACACATCTCTCTGTCATGATCAAAAACAACAAAATGCTGTAGCTCTGCACTGATACAATATATTTAGACTCTGCTTAACATTATTCATGCAAACACAAGCTCCCTATTCACTCTGATGCCTCCCTTTCCATATTAAGAGGAAGAACTAAGACACTACATCATCATAGTTCATCAGATTGTAATAAATTAAAGATTATCAACGTTTTATCATCATGCAACAATAGCTGCAAGTTTAGAGAGTGAGAGGTATGAAGAAAGATACATATGATAAGTAAAATAAAATATAATAATGATGATAATATAATAATAATAATGTGACAAAAAAGAAGCGAGAAGAGAAAATGAGAGAATCTGTGATCTAACATACATAAAGCACCAAGGCATCTCATGATAACATCTGACAGCAGCTTTGCAATATGCCCAAGGGATGGAGCGAGACAAAGACAGGGTGGGGAATTAAAGTGAATGGGTACAGGAATGAAAGAAAGGGAAGTGAGAAGAGATCTAAAGAAAGAGAGGTGAGCACTGCAGAGAAAAGAGAAGGAGTGGCTGTTAAAAAGAATACACATGTATCACTGTTACCTCAGCCACAAGCGACAAAGGACCATGTTAAGGCAAGTTTTTGATTTGATTGATTTTGTCAAACCTGCTGTGATCTTTGTGAACAATTACATATTGTCCCCTCAAGTATACTGCAGTTAATGTTAGCAGAAAGTTTTTACGTAAGTTTTTATTTTGGTAGACAAAGTGTCAAGGATGCAGAAACCAACTCTTTGATTTAATCAGTTTCACCAGTTGCTGACTCATAGTAATAAAAACGCTGTTGTGCTGACGTTCTGCAGGTCAAGTTCAATAAGCAAATACAAAGGGATGTTTTTTCTATTGAAGATTTTCTTATAATGGTAATAAATACTGTATGTATGCTATATTTGTGAAAAAGAGTAATGCCACAAAAGATAAATCGCTTAACTTGTTCCTCAGATATGTACATAAAAAATTACATTTATTGAGTGACCATTGTTAACCCCGTTTATGATCATTGAACCACTGAAACATGTAGACCAGTGAATATATAAGAAGATTCCCCAGAGGTCCAGATGCTGGTGGTGATTCAGAAGAGGGAGGATGGAATTTAGGTAGACATGCTAGGATTGCCCTTTGGAATATGGTGATAATGAAGTGTTGTGCTAAATGGCAGGCACAGTGGTGTGGTGGTACTGTCGTCTCACAGAAGCAACCTACAGGGTTCTGGGATCAAATCCACTTGACATCTTTCTGTGCATGTTCTCTTTGTGCCTGTGTGGGTTCCCTCTGGATACTCTGGGTTCCTCATGCAGTCCAAAGACATGCAGTTAGGTTAATTGGTGCCTGTAAAATACCCATGGTTATGCATGTGAGTGAATGTTTGTCAGTTTCTATATGTCAGCCCTGTGATAGACCTGTCCAAGGTTTACCCTACCTCTTGCCAAATAACAGCTGGGATACCCCTGCAACCCTTAACAGGAAAAGAGATGGTATGATGGTATGAAGTGTAAACCTTTAGAATAAGGGTGATGAGGAGGAAATTGATTGTGTAGTTGGCCTGTCTGGATTGTTCTTCAGTGATGATGGGGAGGAGGTGTGTAAAAGTAGACCTGAAAGGCGAAATGACAGATGCAAAATGAACAAAAAAGTCTCAGCAAAGTGATTGGCTTGTGGAAGGTGGGATCGTTATTGCTACAAGCAGTGACACCAGAACTAAATTAAAGAAATTTTGACAGCATGGAAAAGCACACCTGTTGCAGATATGCAGTCTGATCCAGTACCTAAAACACTGATTAAATATGTACAGTGTTTGACATCTGCTAAATTGTGCCTGGGGTTATTTTTTCTACTTTTAACTACTTGGTCCAAGCACTGAATGCCCTGTTTGGAAACTGTATAGCTGATGAGCTGAAATTACATGAAATTATGAAATAGTTTAACTGTAAAGAATGTTTACAGAAGCAGTCATGATTATTTTACCTCATAAGTTATCTTTGTCAGAGTAGACCTACACGTGTATTTTTAAGCCTTTGCGATAGCCAGGGCCAGTGGCATTATGTTTTGGAGCTGTCTATTTGTACATCTGTCCATACATCCATCCGTACAGCCACCCAACTGATTCACAATTCTTGTGAACGCAATATCTATTGAACACTTTGAGGAAATTCCTTCAAATCTGGCACAACTGTCAACTTGGAGTCAGTGACTGTTTAGATTTTGGTGGCCAAAGGTCAAGGTCAGAGTCACCTCATGTTCATCCAGTTCTTGTGAATGTGATGTCACAGGAACACATTGAGTGATTTTTTTCAAATTTGGCACGAATTGTCACTTGGGGTCAAGGATGAACTGATTCAATTTTGGTGGTAAAAAATCTTGTTAATTCTATATCTCAGAAACACCTGGAAAAAATGTCTTTATAATCTGCCACAAACATCTACTTGGACTCGTGCATGAACTTTTTTAGAATGAGTCTGGACTGACATACATGTAAACTACAATATCACTGGTTAACGTGTGATAATTCTTATTTGTTGGTGTTATTCGGTGGAAAGGCTTTAAATTACAACAAAACACAAAAAATAACTATTGGGTATATTTGAGATTGTAATATAAGTACTGCCTCGATCTGGTACTTCATATACACTAATATTCTGAATCAGTAGTTGTCTTTGGTTTGGACCAATGGTAGGACAATGAGTAGTGGGTTTATTTTAGCTGTAACTTCTGCTGTAAATCTTGATTAATCACAGATTGTAATCAAATTATAAGAGATAAAATATGATGTATTAGTATTCATTAAACAGCTCCGACAGATGCGTTTCTGTCCTCAAATGCAAACAACCTGTTGAACTTGTGGCAATGAGCATTGTCAGCATCAACTCCTCTGAAGTGAAGCTGAACTTTTGCACATTTGGTTCTCGCCACCCTAATCGTGTCTGTGTCCCGCAGCATGTGGGAGAAAAAGAGCTGACACGTGCTCTGAAAAAGATCTTCTGCACTGGCAACAGCTAAAATGCATGCAGCTGGTGAGAATGTCCAACATAACTGTAATGTAGCAATAATAAATAGGAAGTCTAAGTCTCTAGTACCAACAGCAAAACTTATAACGTCTGAACTTATTTTTATTACTGTCGATTTTATCTCAGGGCCCATTTATTATTTGGCTTTAGTAACCATCCTGACTTACAGAGAGAACAGAACAAATCTGAAGGCTATAACTTAGCTGACTCTTTGAAGGCTTTGGTCATTACCTTAAAATTACGGAAACATACACATGTATTATTCTGCATTGGCCCCATGGGCATTTTATAAAGGACTTGTTCCACAGAGTCTAGAGACAGAGAGAGTATACTGCAGGTTTCATAACAAGACAATTCACATGACCTTGTGCAAGAGACAAGAGACACCTACTGTATTCCAATAGCACATTTATATTCATAAACCAGTTCAGGAAGTTGGCCAGTTCAGGCCATTACATTCAGCACACTGTAAACATATAGAGCTTATTTTATAAATAATCCCTCAGGGAACTCTGTGTGTGTGTGTGCACTTTGGTGATGGACATTTTGCCCGGTCTTCATATCTTCAAAGGGCTGTTTGAGGGTTAGGCTGGGGTTATGGCAAAAGAAGGCATTTAGTTAAGTCTGAAAACAACTATCAGCGTTCTGAATAATGATATGGATATTATGCAGCAGGCAGATGAAAGCAACAAAAGCTTTCCATTTTTGCCTGGAATAATAACATAACAGAACATCTCGGCACTCTAGGAGTCCTAGTGCTAAAACTAGGAGTGGGTAGAGGAAGCCAGTTAAAAAAAAAAAAACAACAACAAATTTCATACACAATGAAATTGGTGGTGGTGGTGGTGGTGGGGGGTCCCCTCACAGATCAACTCTGCCAGAAGTTTCCTTCTTCAACTGATTTTATCTTTCTGCTTCTAATATGATTTGAGATGGTTTTGTTGTGGTTTAGCCCTGAAGCCTAGTTTTATTTAGCTTTACTTTCAGTTTTATTTTGAAATCCTAGCAATTCAATTCAACTTTATTTATATAGCGCCAAATCACAACAAAAGTCACCTCGAGGCACTACATTGTAAGGTCTAAGACCTTACACAATATAGGTATATACAGAATAATATAGAAAACCCAAACAGTCCCACTTCAGCAGCACTAGGCGACAGTGGAGAGGAAAAACTCCCTTTAACTGAAGAAGCCTCTGCCTCAACCGGCTGTGGTGAGTGGACAGAGGAGAGAGAAAAGAACAGCAGGCAACAGAGATCACAAACAACAAGGAGCAGCAGACATGGCAATGCACAGGTTGGTAGGACCAGTGACAGTACAGGACAGGACCAGTAGCACATATTGCCTAGCACATTTTTGTTTCCTGCCTGTCTCCATGTCTGCTGGTGAATAGGTAAGTGATTCCACCTGTGAATGGGACTGTTTTAGAGACCTGTCTGCTTCGTCGCTTTGCCAAATTGTTGTCTTCTGATGAAGATGATGATGGTCAACTCTCCAGCCAGCCTCTGCCTGTGAATCGCCTGGTTTGCTCGATTCTCTGCTGTCCCTGCATGTAGTCCTGTTCTTCTTATTGTTGTCAACTTCAGTCCAGCTGTGAAGACAACCAGTCTGCCTGCCTGCCTGCCTACCTGGCTTTTTATTGAACTGCTGGCAGTGGGGCTCTATCTGTACTGTATGCCCAGAGATTTTTGACACACCATATTAATCATCATTTAATGTACATTTACAAGATGGTGGTGTGGTGTGGTAAGACGGACTGGCCACTCCAGTTCAAAACTTTGGTGTTATTGCTATGGTAGCCCGACTTCCTTCGGTATTATTTATGCACCCATGAGCATCGGAGCAACCAGTGCTTGTGTTTATTCTAGCCAAACTCTGACAGAAATGCTGCTGTATCATTGAAAGGCTTGAGGAGGGGGCCTGTGTGCTGGGCAAACTGTACAGATCTAACAGTGAGCTCAGAAACTCTAAACTGGCAAATCTCAGGTCATTGCTTCCTAAATTCCATGAGTAGGCCAGGAAAATAAGAACCAAGTGTCACTATAATATAGTGTATAATATACTATGGACAACATTCAAAGCAAATGTTTTGGATTTGTAGTTAATAAAAATCCATCCATCCATCCATTCATCCATCCATCCACAAACTGAAGAGGCAAACAAGAGGCTAGAAAAGCAATTAAAACTAACCACTACAGATTCTCAACATTCTACAGAGATACCCTAGAGAAGAGGTCCCCAACCACAGAAAGAACAGAAAGAAAAAATATATTTTATTTTCATTTTCACATGACACAGTTAGGGATGTTCGATAATGGCTTTTTTACAGATATCAGATATACCGATATTGTTAACTCTTAATTTCCGATACCGATATAAACCGATACCAATATATGCGGGGTCCCCCCTCATAAAAAAAAAGAAAAAAGAAATCATTTTAGGTAACTAACATCACATATC
>JAUBNQ010000088.1:0-13332 GCA_032353495.1 Ctenopoma kingsleyae | reverse complement strand
TTGTGTAGCGGTTATAATGTGACAATTTAAACATGCAGACATGTCTGATGCAGCACAGTGTGGAAAAGTTCACAAAATAATTTACTGTGACATTTTGACCTACACTGATTCTGTGTCGGAACAATTAATAATCATGAATAATTAATGAACTTACTGCTGTTAAAACCTGCAGAAATATGAACTGAAGTGGAGATGGGTTTTTTTGTTTTTTTTACTGAACAATGTCTATATAGATGTCTAAATGTCTATAGAAATAATTCTGCATCAGTCAAAAGCTACACACTAAATGTTTCTGACTTATTCATGTTCTTAAACAACTCTGATTATATGTGGGATGACGAGACGAGATCCGTGAGTCTCAGTATTAATACGCAGCAGACTGTGCTTTGATGTCAGTTTGTAACAGATATTAAGAAATAGATTAAAGTGAAGAAGACAATAGAAACGCTGTCTGTTATTTTCTGTGCTTTATGGATCAGTATTCTTGATCATATGTGGAAAAAAGCTTATGTTCAGATGTCCCGTGTGCAGATATCAAATGTGTATTTACATTTATATGAAGACGTGGCTTTGAGGTTTCAGACTGTAGAAATGTGTATTTTAAAGTTAGAAATGATGGAACCTTCAAAACAAAAAAAATCAGTTCTGCCTTAGCATACCTGGTAGAGATTTGCGTTTTCATGCGGGGGCTCTGGGTTCGTGTCCTGTTCATGACATACGTTAAACACGTAAGGGCAGATTAATGTTTTTCATTTGTTCACTTCTGTAAGGCTTACATTTACTTACAATGCCATTTAAAATAATAATTTTCACCATTAAAAAACAACTGTTGCATAACACATGTATGTAAATCATACTGTAATTCATCTGTGGAGCATATAATTTCTGACACATTTTTAATATTTATTTAATTCATATATTTCCAATTTTATTTTAAAAAATACAATTTTAAATATATAATTTGCGATTTCTTTAAAAAATGTAACGTGACATGATAGAAAATTAGAACCACTGATTTTATGGGTGATGATTTGATAATGTACTCGTCAGTATATAAGATATGTCAGAGTTTGTGTAAACTAAATCTAATAAGAACCAGGTTGTGCACTATCAACACCAAGGATGAGAACTGATAACAAGGAATCGTTTTGTTTTTCTAAGCAGTACAGTGCAGTTTTATTGGCAGATTGTAACGGTCTAATTTGTGGTATTGTGGTGTGACACCTGTAATGACATTTTTGGAATCTGGATATTATCTGGTTCATCTCTGACTTCAAGCTAAGTATTGGAAATCAGAGAAGACCTGTATTTGTAGATCGCCACCAAACGCTCATTTTTTGGAATTTCATGACAAAAAGACATGGACAGAGATGGAAACTTGAACTAGTGACAGGATTTATAGTTTTTTAATGGCGAGGATCAACTGTCATCACTTGTTCTGTGTAAAAAAACAGTAATTAGGAGCAGGTCTGTGTGTGTGTGTGTGTGTGTGCATGTTTACAAACTGGTAGTATTGTGTGTAAGTTACCCTGGCAACTGAAGCACCATGTTAACTCCTGCTCTCTGATTGGCTGACACGTCATCAAGATGGCTTTGAAGTTCAGCAGCTTTTTTTCACTGTGTGTGTGTGTGTGTGAGAACCCAATACATTAGTATTCCCTTCATCCGTTAAGTACCTCTGCTCTTTTTAATTTATTATCATCTTTCACACACAGACACACCTGACTCCACCTTGAGAGTTTTTATTTGAAATGATTTCATTTTTGTTTTTCATTTTGTTTGGATTTGAGACATGTCACATGGTGTGTCACTACTGATTCGCTGAAGCTTCATCAAGATGGCTCCCATGTTTAAGGGTCTATCTTCCACACACAGGATGAGCCCACAGGCCGGACTGTGGATTCCTACCACACATATTGTACATCAAAATGACTTTCTCAGTCATGACATGTTCCCTATTGTACTTAGTTGGCATTTTGAGTTACGATGGCAACATAAATTGCCAAAAACCACACACAACATGCTCCACAGCACAGACTGTGGATTCCTGTCAGACATGTTATGCATCAAAACGACCAGCTTGGTCACATGATGGCCCCTGTTATGATTAGTTGGCATTTTGACTTTTTTGAGTCAACCAAAATTGCCATGGTAAATCCTGCTTTCTTACTGGCGAGATGGTTTTAAGGTTTGGGGACGCATGGTGGCAGGCACCTTCAAAGTTTCTCCAGGAACTTTCTAGTTATTATTATTATTATTTTTCTCTTTTTTTGCTGGCCTACTAGTCCCACATGCTTTGTCATAAAAATGTTGTTCACACTTAAAATTGTGGGTCTTATTTAGGAGTGGTGTGCTATTATTTTTCTAAGTACATTCTTTTATGGTTTATTTTTAATTAATATTTTTCCATCATTTTTTTTAAATGGATCTCTATGGGAGTCAGAAATTCAGAAATTAATGTGTAATTCATGCTGTCAGTCACTACATGGAACTGATGATCTAAAAATGGGCTTCTAATCCTCAAGCCTATATCAGTGGGAGTGGGAGGGCACATTATATTTGCAGTGACTGCAAAAATAAACCCCCTGTGGACCCGCACCCCCCCCCATTATAATTGCTAAATGCTAAAGGCCACTTAGCATGCTGGATCAGGTGGAGAGGTGAGAATGGTAGAGAATAGCATGGTAATTAGCAAATAGCATGCTAATTAGGCTTTAGCGATTCCATACAAAAGTCCCATAGACAACAGACTGATGTAAGCCTGTGGGGTCTGTGTTCAAATTGCCATGATATTCACGGCGTACAGTTAATATGGTCTGCAATTTAGTGTAGTATATGTGGTGTTTGTGATTATTTAATTTATAATATGGAGTTTATAGAACGGTTTTCTTATGAGAACTGCTAAGAAGCCGAACTTAGTTCAACCGGAAGTGGCAGGTGTTCCCACTTGCCCTTCAAAATAAGAGCATTATGGTAGATTATAATTGTAAAACCTTTATTTTGCACAACTACTGGAAGTAGTTCATGTGTACTGATGGTAACTTAACCTCGCACTAATAGAACTGTATAGAGTAAGCAGTAGAATTGCTGCGATCATTTATGATAGATTTATGTGGACATAAGCCTTTGTGTTTAATATTACAGCATTGCAGTACTATGATTTTTGTCCATATATTTGGTTATGTTAGCTTTTGAATGATGTATACTTGCCAAATGTATATTGACTTGAACTGCAGTGTTCCTGCTAAGTTAACATTTGTGAATTGGATTATGTAACCTCTACTATAGGAATGAGCTGTTTTGTTTTAAACTCAGAATCCTCATTTTTTAGCTAAAAATAGCTGTGGTTTCTGATGGACAGATTCAACATACATACACACAACTGAATCCAATTTAAAATCTGTACTCCATTACTTTAGTACTGTACTCTGCGCCCCTCCCGTGGACCGTATACCCTCCTGCTGCCCCATCCATTACTACTGAAATTAATCCATTACATTTGCAGTGACTGACTCCTCCCTTTTGGTGCATGTGCCCCTCCCGTGACCCACCCGATTTCCCCCATGGAGCGTATGCACCCCACCACGACCCCGCCTGTGTCCCTCCAGCGTGGCGTGGCACACGCCCTCAACGCCCCCCTCGCGGTGTGAGCACCTTGCCATGGCTCAGGTCAGCTCTCCCACGCAATTTCTCCGGAAATGCTAAATCTAGTTATTATTATTATTGCCTTTTCAGCTCTCCCAAGTGTGTTATCCTTTTTTTCTCTTTATTATTATTATTATTATTCCGCCCCTTTTTTCGCCAGCTATCTAGTCCCACACGCTTTGTCATAAAAATGTTGTTCACACTTCAAATTGTGGGTCTTAAAAAGGAAAGGTGGGCTATTACTTTTCTCAGTACGTTCTTTTAGGGTTCATTTTTAATTAATATTTTTCATCATTTTTTTTAATAATGGATCTCTATGGGAATCAGAAAATACACACAGAAAGTGTGTAATGCATGCTGTCAGTCACTAGATGAAACTGACACTCTAAAAATGGGATTGCAATCCTCAAGACTGTGTCAGTAGGAGAGGGAGGGAGACAGGTGAATAATTGGGGCAAGAGGAGACAGAGCATCAGGCTACGCACATTATATTTGCAGTGAGTGCAAAACAACCCCCCCCACACACACACACCTGCCACGGGCCCCCCCTCCCCCTTTAACATGCTAATAGCTAAAAGTACAAAACAATCCCCCCACCCCTTCCGTGGACCCCCCCTCCCTTTAGCATTCTAATAGCCTTTAGCAATTAGCATGCTAATAACTTTTACGAATTAGCATGCTAAATGCTAAAACTGCAAAAATAATCCCCCTTTGGCATGATAATGGCCATTAACAATTTGCATGCTAATTAGCATGTGGGTCATAAAGCTTTGTCATAAAAATGCTGTTCACACTTCTAATTGCTAAAAGTGCGCCCACGTGACACGCCCCCCCTCACGGTGCGAGCACCTTGTCGTGGCTCAGGTCAGCTCTCCCACGCAATTTCTCCGGAAATTGCTAAATCTAGTTATTATTATTATTCCGCCCCTTTTTTCGCCAGCTAACTAGTCCCACACGCTTTGTCATACAAATGTCATTCAAACCTCAAATTGTGGGTCTTCTTTAGGAATGGTGTTCTTTTATTTTTCTAAGCCCATCTCCCATACCAGGTGTGTCCCTGAACGAGACACGCAGCGCTAGCTCCCCGGGTGCCATCTGTGGCTGCTCACTGCTCCCCCCAGAGGGATGGATTAAATGCAGAAGTCGAATTTTGTTGTAACATGCAAATGTAATCAATGACAATAAAAAGCTTTCTTCTTCTTCTTCTTCTTATAGTTTATTTTTAATTAATATGTTTCATCATTTTTTTTAACGGACCTCTATGGGAGTCAGAAATTTGTGTGTAATGCATTCTGTCAGTCACTAGATGGAACTGACGCTCTCAGAATGGCCTCAACTGTAATTACCCCTATCTTTTTTGTGTCTGACTGACACTGTGAACTAACTTTGAATCTATATGTCAATTAAATGATTTTAGTCATTTAATTCATACAAGAGTTCTCTATGTCCAGACTAATAACACTTTTTAATATTATTTTGTGAATACTCTTAGCATCAGCCTCAGAAATTACATTGTCAGGCTTTTGAATTTAATACATTCCATACATTTGCAGTGAGTGCAAAACAATCCCCCCGCCCATGTTTGTGATGATTTAATTTATAATATGGAGTTTATAGAACAGTTTTCTTATAAGAACTGCTAAGTAGCCGATTAATTAAATATTAATTCACTAAAAATAACTGTAAATATAATCTATTCAGAAGTGTTTTTGCATAGTCTGCATGCGTTGTCTTATCCATTCCATTATTACTGCAATTAATCCATTACATTTGCTGTGACTGACCCCCCCTTGTGGTGCATGTACCCCTCCCGCGACCCACTCGATTTCCCCCGTGGAGTGTGTGCACCCCACCACATTTAAGTCAAAAGAACTGGTCCCAAGAAAGCACCAACAGCACAGTTTGAAAAGATTTCTTAATTACAAAAGAAAGAAATGAATGATGGTGGCTGATCAGTATTGTATTCTCTCGGTGAGTATGGAGGGTTTTAGCAGATTGAGACTAGTAAGAGAACTGAATATTATTCCTACTGTTTGCACAGAGAGAAAAGCACTAAGGACACTTCGGGAATGGGTTCATTGGGAGAGTGGTAGAGTTAGTAGAGCCTTGGGTGAGTGGAGAGAAGATGGTGAAGCGGCTGGCATGTGCCGAACCCCAGACAGTGTTTCTGTCAACATAATCTCTCATAAAGATGGGACAGATGAGCAGTCAGCACATGCACGAACAGGGTCATATGAGCCCCAGCCAGCAGGGACTAAGGAACGAGCCACACAGTTCCACAAATCCAAAATCCAATGTGCAGAATCCAGATCCAAGCCAAAAACCCAAATATCCAATCCTCCTCAAATGTCTAAAATCAAAATTCCATATCCTTAGCTACAGTCCAATATACAAAATCTAAAGAAACAGCAAGATAAGGATGTTGGGGCGGCATGATAGCTCAGTGGGTAGAACAGTCGTCTTCAAACCCAAGGGTGAGCAGTTCGATTCCCAGTCCCAGCCGTTACATGTCGAGGTCTCCTTGGACAAGACACCGATACCCTGACCCTTGGCACCTCACAGGGGCAGCCTGTCCACAAAAGAATTTCCCCAAGGGGATCAATAAAGTATAAATTATTATTATTATTATTTTTATAACTAAACGGGTCACGTACATGGCAGGCAGAGGCCAGGCAGAGCCAGTGGTCGCAGGAACAGCAGTGTCAATAACAATCAAAACAGGATTTAAATTCTGGAGAGTTTCTGCAGTCAGGGCAACAAACAATATGGCAACAGATAACAGAAACTGGACAAGTTCTTGTTAGTTAACCAATGAGAAGATTATTAGACTAAACCACAGAGGGGGTGAGAGATAAGAAACATGGTCCAGTTCAGCCCTCAAAAAGAAACGAGATCGATGAGTCTGAGTACGGTTCACTTCAGGTTTGCATTGTCTGTGCATTGTAAACTAAAGCACTCCACCTTTTGCTGCTGTAGTTGTTGTTCCAAGTGAAAACTATTCATTATCCAAAACATGGCAGATGCAAACACATAATTTCAGTATTTTTGGTATTTACAGAGGAAACTGAAGAAAAATGATCCAAAATGTGTTTGATGTGCACATAAGCACAGTTTTTCTGTGGTTGAACATATCGTTCATACAACAATCTGGAGCAGTTTTCAACCATCGGCAACAGAGCATAGTATTAACCGTAATACAGTGTTTTGTGTGATCACTTATAGGTTGATTAATTATTGTAAAATGAAAAAGTTAAAGTAGCCAACATATTGTTGAACATAATTGCACCGAGCTGAAAACCGGCACTGTGACCATGTTTTCCAGCACACCACTTGTCACAATTCAGCACACCACCAGTCTGGCACTGCCTCATGCTGCCACACATCTCCTTTGAGTTATCAAATTTACTAACTTAAGTTAGCAAGACCTGTTCAGCGGCTGTGTTCTGCAATGTGCACTATTGCCAATACACACACAGACGTCCTGGTTCTATTTTAACAAAAAGAAGTCCTGACTGCTTCAGCTGTGGCGATGCATGTGTGCATGTGTATATTAAGCCCACCAACATATTTAATATTGGCAGGCATAAGTAACATATGTTTATATTTAATAATGAACTGCCCTTCTTCACTTTTCTTTGGCTCTGCATCACAACATCTATTGCTCTGGAGAGAGCATGTGTGTCTCCATGGATTGCCACAATGTGAATATTTAAAAGGAAAAACATGAATAAATCAATGGCCTACTACTGGATGTACTTATCAGTAGCCAGAATTTGTGACAGAAAAATGGCTCAAACCCAAACAGCCTATAGTTCTGCTGTGTCTCTTTTATAGGATGCTTGTCTCATGACTGCTCATGACTGCTATACTTGTCTGTCTGTGTGTATCTAATAATGAAGGCACCTTAACCTTCACCAGTACTTCCCTCGCAATACCACAGTATCAACTGAGTCAAAGGTTGGGGTAGGACCACAAGACCTTATTTCCAGATAGAGGCTTGGCATTATCATTCATATTAAACAATAACCCAATGACACTTATTTTCAGCAAACAATATCACTGGTCAATCAATAATGTATCTACAGTTCAATTTGAAATTGATATTCTGCTTGCAGTTAATATAATGTGGCTGCTCAGCTCTAGCCCTGTGTCTATGAAGGAATTACCTGGTTAAATAATCAAATGCTATACTGTGAATGGCTGCTACACAGCAGATATTTATCTCCTGGGAGGATGGCTTAATATTGCAGGAAATATTAATATAAGTGTATGATAAGCAAATACTTATGGAGATAAGATGACTTATCTGCTAAACAATTTTCAACTACCTTATGTCAATAATAAGAAAGCTTATGCATTTATTAAAGTTCTGCTTTATTGCCAATTGGCAACATAGTAATTTCCTTATTTAAGACTAAATATGAACTTCTTTCACACACTTCTATCCAAGGTTTGGGATAGGATTTAGTATAGACTGATAATGTTACTATGTTGCAACACACGTATGTGGGAAATTTTCAACATATACAGTGAGAATGGCCTTCCTATTTTATTGTTGCTTATCAGATGCTACAAGTAAGTAACATATACAGTATTGGGTAGATGGATAAGTAAGATATACAGTATCCATCTCTTAGTTATGTTGCTATAGACTTCTGCTATAGTCTGCTCGGGCAGCTCCATTGATATTCTGAGCTTCTCTCCTCTCCTCTCCTCTCCTCTCCTCTTGCATGTCATCAACTTCATTTTATTTCCTGCAATTCTTCATCAACTCTAAATGAATACATAGATACATAATAGATTCTCAGTTGTCCAAGTCAACCTACAATCAACCTACAGTCCTGTACAAAAAGTATGTGTTAGAGACATTTGGGTTTAATATCAAAAGATGAAAATGAACAAAATGTGTCCAATGTAATGCCCATTATTGTTTAACCATTTTTTCTCAGTTTCAGAATGGTTTGCTTGTCTCCCATAGCCCATGATAATTTAGAGTTATTAAAAAAGTTGGCAAGTAGGCCGTGAGAGTGCTGGAACCTATCCCAGCTGTCACTGCAGTGTACTATGCACTCTGGACAGGTTGCTAGTCTATCGCAGGGATGACATATAGAGACGGTCTAACATTCACACCTATGGGCAACTTAGAATCACCAATTAACCTAACTGCATGTCTTTGGATGGTGGGAGGAAGCTGGAGTACTCACAGAAATCGAATCCAGGTCCTTCCTGGTGTGAGGCGACAGTGCTAACCACTGTGCTGCCCCAGAAATGCCCAATTTATGCTAAATATAAATATACTGTATATAAAGCAGTGGATGAAAACCTTACTAACATACTGACTTTGACACAACAAATTTAGATACAAGTGAAGGTACTTTGTTTCAGTAGTCGAGGTAATAATTAGATCACAGAGGAAAAGAAATTTAGATGTGGCAGGATGTCATGTTTTAACTATTACAATTCTAGCTTGTAGTCATTTGGTGAGATGAGCCCATCTATTAAAATCTGGAAGCACATTCTTTGTATGCTTACTAATAAAACAGATTCAGTTTCAATTTCACCTTAAAAAAAAAGTTATTAGCTGTAGTTTTTGATAATGATAAAATAACTCAACCCTGTCTCCTAAAAATTACGTCCGTATAGGACGAAACTGCATTCCAGATTAAGTTTTTCTACAGAACGTATTTGCGACCTGATTACATTTTTGTAGAACGTAATATTGTGAATGAACGAATGACATGCTTCATTTATTAACACAAAGCGATTTGCAAGGAGGTGGTTGGGGTGGATGGAGGACATTTACTGTGAAGGATTGACATGCCGGAGACCTGAGTTCGACACCAAAGTACCCTGTGAGGTTGGGTTTAGGCAAGAGAAGTATTGAGGTTAGGGTTAGAAAAAAGATTGTGTTTTGCTTTCATTTTTAATGCAGACATTGTGTTTGTGAAGCAACTGTGTAAAGTGACATTTTTATCCATTAACGAGCCCACAGTCTTTCCCTAACCTACTACTGTCTGATCCCAACCAACACTTTAATATCGCTAAACTCAAATGTCTGGATGTTGAAATGTAACATTGGATATTGTAGCCGACAGAAAATGGGATGTAGATCAGATATTTTGGCAGACAAAAATACATTACCTGTGAACATTTAATTAGTACGTTCAGTATCAGTTATTTACATAAACTGTGGACATAATGATCATTATGTTAACACAAATATGTCCTGTATCAAAACGTAATCAGGAATGCAGTTTCGTCCTTTATGGACGTAATTTTTAGGAGCCAGGGCTGAATGAGCATTTAAATATTTGAAGTGTTGGAATGTAGTTCATAATGTCTATTGTAGAATATATCTATGAACTAGAGTGAACTAGTTATGGCATTATTGGTATAATTGAAATTCTTAATGAAGGACTAGTTGCATTTCTTATGCAACTCTCAACCCTCAACAAAGGGTTGTCTACAGAATACTCAATGTCAGCTGTGAACTCTTGAAATGTTTCTTTGTAGAATAGCGTTAAATCACTATTGTGTAGCTTTCTTGTTACAGTCTGCTATTAATAATAATAATAAACTAATAACTTTAAACTAATTAAAATAAAACATCAGAAGAGTATTACAAACTGTGAGATTATGATATCATGATCTCAGTATAATGTCTGTATATGAAAAAAACATTTGCTGATAAAAATAAAAAAAATCTATCAGTCTACTCTTAACTGAGGGTGGTTTGAATTGATTTTCCATACAGTAGTTTGGCATATAAATCATAATAACAATGACATGCTTTACTAAGTATGACATATTTTTGAGTCATACTTTACTACTCTTGGGAAAATTGTTGTTGGACAGCTGCCAGACAGTAATGTTGGGCCTACTATGTGGTTTCGGTGTCTTCAGACAGCTCAAAATTTGATCCAGGTTTGTGTAGCGTAGCATTTTGCAGATCAGTGTGCATTGTCCTCCCATAGTGTGTCTTGGCCTGCATGGTGGACTCTCATCAACTTCAGTTTCTGGGCAGTAAGTTGTGGATCATTAGGTAGCAGGAGGGAAGTGTGGTCAACTCAGCTATACAAATCAGTGGTTTTGCTGTAGTCTATGATTTAGACTCACAATCTGAAAGTGTGGGGAATTTTGGAAATTAAAATTTGTCTGCTCAAAATGTTTGAAGAAATTACTCAGCAAAACTAACAAAAACTAGAACTGCGTGCAGTTATGAAAGGGGTCCAAGCGAATGTGGCACACATCGCCCCGCGCTGGACGAAAGCCCTCGCAAAGCATACATCTAAAAAGATTATAGTTCTGCACCCCCATTGTACTGTTCTCCTACGGGGTTTAGAAACTCTGGGCTTGGCCTTTTATTGTCTCATGCATTAAAACAATATCTGTGTGTATGAGCCGTAAAAACTGCAAATCAAACAATACAAAACATTCTGTGTCTCTCTATTTACACAGTAAATAGTAATACAGTTGTCCTGGTGTTCTAAGCCACAGTACAAATCCATAATACAAAAGTAAACACAGCCCAAAAGAAATCTCATCAGATTTAACAAAGTTAACAAAATATGTGCGTTTCCCTTTGCAATCATTACCAACCCCTTTACAAGAGAATTGTTGCTGATAAAAAACATAAAATAAAGGCCACACACCCATGCAGCAGATGTTTTATGAGTCTGTGAAGTGTTATCTTCCTTGCTTAATTTAAACCTAAACCTAGCCAGAAACAAATCACATCAAACAAATTAACCTACTTGAAACAATCAGCAAGAAAATATTATCTCTATTATTTCAAATCAGGTGGTGGCCGTTTTTTAAGCTAATAGAAAGAGTTAGGTGTTCGAAAAAGGAAGTGATGTCACTGCATACGCTTACCTGGAAGTGTCTTCATCACACCGCGAGTAAATCATGCTATTAGTTTTAACAAAGTTAGTGCTTTTACAAAGGAACTGTGCCAAAAAAAACGTCAATTAAAGGAAACACACCCATGCTGCAGATGATGTGATAACCACTTTAAAGCTTTCTGGCTGTGGGCTGCTGGAGATGCAGCATGAAGATGTTACACTAACAGATTAAGGCTTAAACTGTCTTTAAAATTCACTAAAAATTGGAAATTGATCAGAAAATTCTGAATATATTCTCACATGACTAGCTCATTGTCAGGTACATCATATGTGTATACATGTATTTTCATGCACTTTACATAAAACTCTTAAAAATTAAAATACAAACTTTTATTAAAAACATAACCTTCATGAAACAATCACCAAAAAAATACTATCTCTATTATTTCAAATAATTGTGTGTCTGTTTTATACCTAAAAGAAAGTGTTCGGCATTCGAAACCGGAAGTGACGTCACCTGCTCACCGCAAGTAAATCATGCTATTAGTTTTAACGAAATTTGTGCTTTTACAAAGGAATTGTGCCAATAAAAAACACCAATTGAAGGAAACACACCCTTGCTGGGGATGCTTTTTGAGTTTGTGATAACCAGTTTAATCTTTTCTGGCTGTGGGCTGCTGGAGATGCAGCATGAAGGTGTAAAGACACTAACAGATTAAATCAGAAATTGAGAATTGATCAGAAAATTCTGGAAATATTCTCACATCACTAGCACAGTGTGAGGTACATCATAATGCATTTTCATACACTTAACATGAAAACTCTTTAAAATTTAAATGCAAATGTTTATCAAAAACATATAAAACTGTCTTTAAAAATTCACCAAAAATTTAAAATTAATCAGAAAATTCTGAAAATATTCTCCAATGACTAGCCCAGTTTCAGATACATCCTAGATTTTTTTTTCTGCTTTTAACATGAAAACTCATTTAATACGTTTTATTAATAATATTGCATCAACATTTAAACTTTTACAGTACGCACATCCCTTCACCGATCCAAATAAAAATTTAGTATATTGATACTGGTGGTGTAGAGAAACTCTCTGCCAAGTTACGGTTGCAAAGATATAAGCATGATTATCATTTTAGCATTATGCTAGTGTTTTTTTCAGAATTCCACCAAACATTGAAAAACGATCAGAAAATTCTGAAACTTTCCTCACATGACTAGCCAAGTGTCCTGTATTTGCTAAATATTTTTCATGTCCCTAAGTTGTGAACTTTTTTTTTTTACAACATTTTTTAATAACATGGCGTCAACAAACAAAATTGCACAGTACACACATACATCCACCAATCTTAATGAAAATTGAAAGGCATGTTAATGGTGGTCCAGAGAAAGGCTCTGCCAAGTTTCATTCAAGTTTTTCAGTTTGTCAGCGATTGAAGTAATGGTTGCGGAGATACAACAATTGCCCTAATGTACAAACTTTTTAAAAACTAGAGTGACAAACTTCGAAGTAGACCCTATAGTCCTGCGTATCAAACTTTCAGGATGATTCAAGGAACACGTGTGAAATCCTAGCTCTGTAGGTTGAACGTGAGTTTCAGTGATTTTTTTTGAAATTTTGATGAAAAATTTTGATTTTTTGATCATAAGCCACGCCCACTTTTTCAAATCATAACCATATGACATGGGGGGACCTGGGGTGGTGCCCTACATATAAATCTCAGGTTTTGTGAAAATGTCATACAATTCTATAAGCTGCAGGAAAAATGCCACTGTAGACTAGACTTTAACTTTATCTCAAAACTTTATTACTGAATATGAAAAATGAATA
>JAUBNQ010000087.1:0-13341 GCA_032353495.1 Ctenopoma kingsleyae | reverse complement strand
GGCCTCCTTGACTCCTCTCTCAAACCAGCGTTCCTCCCTGTCCAGGATCTGCACTTCTTCATCTCTGAAGGAGTGACGACTATCATGTAAATGTAAATAGACTGCAGAGTCCTGACCTGACGAGGTAGCTCTTCTGTGTTGTGTCATACGTTCAGCCTATGGTTGTTTGGTTTCCCTAATGTATAATTCACGGCAATCCTCCTGGCACTTCACTGCGTAAACTCTGTTACTCTGTTTGCGCCAGGGGACACGATCCTTGGGGTGCACCAATCTTTGGTGTAGCGTGATTTGGGGTTTGAAAGCCACTGAGACCTGGTGTTTTGAGAAAATGTGTCTCAGCTGTTCCGATACTCCTGACACATATGGGATCACCAAGGGTTTTCGCTTAGGCGGTGGATTTCCTTCCCCTCTCCTGACACGCTTCAAGCGTTCTTTAGGTGTCTTCCCAGCTTTGACAAAGGTCCAGCTGGGATAACCACATTTACTCAGGGCCTTTTTGATGTGGTATTCTTCCGCTTCCCTGGTCGCTGAGTCTCTGGGGATGGTGTTTGCTCTGTGTTGTAGAGTCCTGATGACACCTAGTTTGTGCTCCACTGGATGGTGAGAGTCAAACCACAAATACTGATCTGTATGTGTGGGTTCAATAATGATCTGTTAAATATGGAGACAATGGCTCAAAAATGGTGGATAGATAATGAGAGTCTGACTAAGTCACTTTACGGCTCTGTGTATACTGTATGTTGTTATACTGCATCTAGCATTAGCTTCACATGAATCATTAGTGCATATAAAAACTATAAACGCCTGTATCAGACTCTTGGTTGTTACATGTTGACATGATGCATCTTGTCATTCTTTTAATCCTTTGCTTTCATTGGCTCCAAGTCCATCATCAAGTTCACGGACAACACCACAGTGGTAGGCCTGATAAGTGACAACAATGAATCAGCCTACAGGGAGGAAGTCCAGCACCTGGCAACCTGGTGTGCTGACAATAACCTCATCCTCAACACCCAAAAGACCAAGGAGCTCATTGTGGACTTCAGAAAAACAAGGAGCATCAGACACACCCACATCTACGTACATAAATGGGACTGAGGTTGAGCGTGTCTCCAGCTTCAAGTTTCTTGGCGTCCGCATCTCTGAGGATCTCTCCTAGTCTACCAACACTACAAAACTGATCAGCAAAGCGCAGCAGCGCCTTTACTTTCTGACAAGACTGAAGAAAGCCCATCTGTCTTCTCAGATCCTGGTGAACTTTTACAGATGCGCTGTTGAGAGCATCCTGACTAATTGCAGCACAGTGTGGTACAGTAGCTCCTCCATTGCTGACAGGAAGGCTCTACAGCGAGTGGTGAAAACAGCACAATACATCATCGGTGCCCCCCTCCTAATCATTGCTGACCTACAACAAACTAGATGTCTACATCAAGCCCATAACATCATCAGAGACCCCACACACCCCAACCATGGACTGTTCTTTCTCCTCCCATCAGGGAGATGGTACACAGCAAATTTGGGGAGTAGAATATTCTGGAGTTAGATTTGGGGAGTTTACCTCAGACTACAGTCAGTGTTGGGGAGTACTCCGACATGAGGAAGGTAAAAATACTTTATTTACTCTGGAATTTTCATAGTATAGTGTATATATGTGGTTACATAAACACATAAGTAAGATATAAAGTTAGTTAACTAACGCTACATGTTTAGCATGTTATATATAATTCGGTGCAAGCAGCTAACGGTAGTGCGCTCTGTACTTGTAGAAAGTTAGCTAACTAACGTTTTAACATAGTTTATAGGGAACACATTTCACGTTGTTAATGTGAAGTTACTGTAATGTTATGTTCAGACTCATGGTAATGACCGTAGTTAACCAAACGAGACGTGTAGCCTGCATCAAAGTAACGTTAACAAGGTAACGTTAACATCACGTTAGTTAAACCTGTTTCACACTGAGACAAGCTGTCAGCAACACAACCTTGTCACCAGTACTGAAAAGGCTATTTTACAAGTACACCACAATCACATGGTCGCATTGGCTGCTAAACCTAGCCTAGCAAAGCTGAGCAACGTGGTTAAACACTGAATAACTACCTGAATATCTAATTGCACATGCTGCTTTTGTTATTAGTAAAGATGATTTTTCCCCTGTAGGTGCTCAAGATGTTGGCAAAAGTAAAACAGGAAGAGACAAAGAAATATGTGAAACTATAAGTCAAGAAGAAAAACTGATAATAACGTTGTTAATGAACTGTTAATTTTACTTCAGTGCAGCAGAAATTTCGCATACCAGAAAATGCAGCACTGAAAGCCACAGATGAGCCGGGTGTAGAGGTGGATGAGGATGTCTTTCCAGAAATTGCAACAGTCAAAGACGTGTTTTCTCATCTATACAGCTGAAGGTAAGTGAATATATATTCTGATAGACAAGATTTGTACAGTTACTCTTGAATAAATTGTTTTATAATGTGTTCTGTGCTAGCAGCAAATGTAGTGTTTAAGACTCAAAAATAAGTTGGATTTATCATGTGCATTTCAGACATCCTGGAAGTAGAATCATCCAAGAAGCTGGCTTGGCTGACTGTGCAGACCTGGCAGAATTTGTCACACTCGCACCTTGTGGCAGGTATATTGTATATGTCCATAATCTAATATATAATAACTATCTGTCCTCCTGAGGGTAAATTGTAATATGGGAAACAAAATGTTTGCCTCTTTGTGCTGACACAAAAATATTTTGTCACTAGTGAGTAATTTTGTAAAATATCTTTATAGCATCACTATGTGGCACTTCTGCTTAAACATTAATCAATATTATTAATATTCCAATATTAGCATTTAACTTCTCAACACTGTTTGCAGAGTGGGACAGCAACATTTCTTCATCTTCCAACTCCACAACCAGCTGGAAGGAAATGGTGCAAGAAGATCAGTTTTGAAGAAGCGAGACCATCTGGTGAAATTTCACAAGGTTTGTCAAGACAATTTGATCCAGTGCTAAATACTATTGTTCATCAGCACTTTTTTTTAAAAGTATGGGCTTATACAAATATGTTTTTCATTGTGTTTCAGTCCTGCCAGCGCCTTGACAATCACCTCATGAACAATGAAAGAAACCCCCAGCCATATCTCCTGGCCACAGGATCTTCAAAAGCACAGGTTTTCAGCTGTTCAAGTCTGACTTTGTTTTCCAGTTTGAAATATGAAGATGCTCTGTACACATTTTTGCAGACCACTGTGTACAATGTTGTTCTGTAAGTGAAGGCAGTTTGAGGATATATACTACATGCAGCATACATTTTTGAATATGTAATACTCTAAATAAAAGTACATCCATAGTAATTAATATGGTGTTTTTTGTAGTTATTTCCATTTATAACCTCATTAGCATTAACACTATAAAAGAGTTATTATTAAAATTAACTCTAGTTAAATGGAACTCATGTTCCATTTTACTCTGTATAGCAGTAGAATTTTAATTCCAGGAGAGTTTAGTTTTAACTCCTAAAAATAGTTAAAAAATCAACTCCGGAAAAGAGTTACTGTAACTCTGCACTTGAGTTTATTCGATGGTCATGCATGTACACTCAAATGTAGTTAATCTGAACTCCCAGAGAGTTTATTCCAAAGGCCAGAATTTGCTGTGTACTGGACCCTCAGGTCTCGGACCAGCAGGCTTAGGAACAGTTTCTTTCACAACACCATCACCATACTGAACTCCTAACCCAGCACAACTTTCACACCCCCAATAAACATACACCCTACTAATAATGTACACTGCCCAGACTGTACACTTATCTATATACTATATTTATATGTTCATTTGATTTTTTAAATCCAACAATACAATGTATATACCTAAGACTCTCATTATACTGTATATAATCCATCATATTGTCCATAATTTTCCATAATGTTTATATGTACATATCTGTGATAATATATTCCACTATTCTTCATATATTATCCAATACTCCATGCATCTTGTACATTTTTACTCTTTTCTGCACTTTATCCTACTATTTGCACTACTGGTTAGATGCCAAACTGCATTTTGTTGTACTAGTACCTGTACTATGTATAATGACAATAAAGTTGAATCTAATTTAATCTAATCCTCATGAGCATTAACTCAAGAACTGGCTAAATCAAGATGATCTGATTAGATTGTGGAACAGCTTGATGCATCCTTGTGCATAATGAGGATAAACTCAAACCCGGAAAAGAACAAGGATAATGTCTTAATGTCTCAGAGCTTAGACAAATACCAGCTGAAGTCAGTCAGGAATAGCACTATATTTCACTTTACAGTACATGTCACAGAAAAGAAATGACCTTCCAATAACTTACTTACTCACTGGTTGCATGGAGTTTATCAAGTTGCATTATGTAAGTTATAGAATTGAATAAACTATTAGAGAGAAAAGTGAGAACTCTCTTACCACCATTTTAATAATTTCCTAAAAAGACACTCAAATGTGTCAAAACAAAAGCAGAAAAGAATAGTGTTGGGTCTTGAAATCTGGATGTGATATATATCTAAGCCACAGTCCAGAAAATTGTGACCGTGTATATGTGTGTAGAAAAGAAAGCAGAAGGTTTGGCATGCTATGAGTTTTGTTGTTGTTTAGTGTGCATAAAGGCATAAAATAACATTCACACTTGATTGGCTAGTTGAGGAACACCTGACTTTGTGACAGCTCTTATATGTATCAGCAGAGGATTCATTGTGGAATTCTCTCTCATCCATTATTTTTCTTGTAGTTTTAGTTGTGAAAGTGTCCGATTCTGTGTCTTTGAGAAGTGGCACGGTTACAATAAACCCTGATTGTTTGAAGCAGATAGCTATTAGCTGGCAGCGAGTAGAAGCTATTATGGTGGAAATGAAACATTGTTAAAGAAACACAAGACTTCTCTCAGTGGATGATATCCTCCTGAAGGGGTTTCAGATTAGATCTCACAGGTGCACTAGCGAGGGGAGTGCTGCTGATCATTACACTGGGAGAATTATAGCAGCTCATCAAATGTCATCAAATGAATATTAAGTCTTACTATAAGGACACTGAGTGTGTGTGTGTGTGTGTGGGGGGGGGGTGTTGGGTACTGAAGCCACTGGTGAAGCAATTTACGTAAACTGTTTGGGTTGTACCTTTGGCATTTTACAAGAGGTTTCAAGTCAATCCAGCCAATTGACTCACAGTGGTGTAGCAGCACTAACACTCCACAGTGCATTACTGTATGTGTTGAAAGGAAATATATCTAAAATCCATCTTTGAATGATGGAATTACTTTACTTCAAATCCAGAGTTCTGTATTTCCATCCAGAGGCATGAGACAGGTTCTCTCTGCTTTGATGTCATAGCGAAGTACAGGGAAGCAGAGAAAAGAGAAATAAAAATGGTGACTGAATGTCTCTAGCTATGAAGCTATATTTTCTGCTGTCAAAATCACTCTGTGAAAATAAACTTATATTTCAAGACTGAGATAAATCAGTGAACCAGTGTTTGAAAACTGCTGCACTGAATATTTAAAATTCGATGGTGTCTTCTTTTGAATGGAGAAACAAGGTTGTTGAACATCACACAGTCACATTTACACCTACTGTACCTGCATGCACAGCTTACATATGAATAATGTAAGCACTAGACACAGTAGAGTCATTTAACTATAGCAGAACTCAAAAGAAACGCATTCACTCTAGTTGTTTTTTGTGAAAAAATTACTGCATCATTGTATATATACAAACATACCTACATGCAGTGTTAATAGCAGTGATAAGAGGCTTATGGTGGCTCCTACAGCATGAGATCCTTTTCAGTTTCTGTGTTGTATTGGTCCAATTAAGTCTAGTTTATTAAATATATACTTTAGCAGAAATGTATACATTTCATGTGCGGTGTTGTACCTATTTGTACAGGGTGGCAAACAGGATGACAGGCAGTGCAAAAGAGAATTTAGTCTGGTTTTTAACTTATAAGCCATACGGACAGTCACAGAGGCTACTGTTTAGAGAGGGTAGACCCATGGCTGGTTGATCCTGGGGCACAATCCGGGGACTGATCAACCCTGGCTGGGTTGCTTGAGAGAGGGAGTACTGAAATACCCCAAACCCCTGAGGACCTCAGGAAGCTCATTGATGATGTGCTCCATCTTACATAATGAAGCTTTGAGAGTTAGATTGTAAAACAAACATTTTTGCTAACATATGAATTTGGAATCTCAAGGTTTCAGCCTTGTCTGATAAATACTTTCTCTGTTGTTTTCACACATGACTTTGTTATGTTCTAATGATTGTTTGTGATCCTTATGCTTAAACATCATCTGAAGTCATTCTCTGCCAACAAAATGCACTAAAAACCCACAGCATGGTTGCAGTGTAATTATAGCTACAATTAATTTAAATTATTAATTCAAATTTAATAATTTGTGGTTAATTGTTTATGAGGCTGATCTAAATGGTTGATATTGTACCTACATCAAGTAAGAGTTATTTAGTAGCATTCCTGTAAACATAGTTGAGGTTTAGTTATCAATATCAATACTGTCAGAGAACATCAGAGAAAGAAAAATGACCAGTGTGGGTCCTCCTAAGTGAGTGGGACTCACTAATTAAGCAGGATTAAAATGCATGAAGCAGGCGTCAACGTTGCATTGTTAGTTGAATGTTACTCACATAGCCCACTAAATTTCAATGCTAGAAATTTGGGGGGAATGGGAGGTTCAGATGCTGTGATCTGATGTGCACGTCTTTGTTTAAAGAATACTAACACCTTCATCAGGCCTTGACTGCTTCAGTTATGTTCTATGTTGGTTTTAAGGGGGCAGCCTGCCCACAAGAATTTCCCCAAGGGGATTAATAAAGTATCTTTTATTATTATTATCCTTAATAATGTTATTATATATATTCAAATGTATCAGTGCAAAAAGCACAGTAAAAGTATAGATATTTTCCCTTATGGTTCTTTTAACTGTGGAAGAGATATTGGATTGGCTTGCATAAAGATATCACGTCATTCTTGTTAGTTTGAACAATCAAACAAAAAAGAGTAATAACTCACCTTTTAGTTTTTCATGTTAAATCTGTTTAACATAAGTCAAATCAAGCTGCTTTGATATTTTTGGACTGAGGTCAGTTTGCTCTTATGCGCTTATGGCTAAGGCAGGTTGCTTGCTCTAGCACCACTCATCATTAACCAATTGAAAATGGGACTGGCAGAGTTAAAATGGCCGAGGTAGGGAGAGATTTGGAGCCAGAGCAGACAACAGGCAGCAAAATGAGGGCAGGAAGTTCTGCACCTTCATGGCCAAGTGATTATTGAGTGTGTGGTATGAATCAACATCCTTCCAACCACATCTATTATTCTGTGCAGCCTCTGCCTCTGATGATGGTCTATCTGTCACCCTGGGAAGCCCTCCAGACAGTGGGTCCAGCTTGTTCCCCATCACCCAGGACACAGGCAGGAGAGTCCCTATGGTCACCACTGCCCCATCTCTCAATGTCCTGAATCACCTCCCTCTCTACAGAGACCCCCCAAAGCACCAGGCCCAATTTGGCTCTCATGGTCAGTCTAACTACTTTGAAGACCATGGAGGATCCAGATTACACACCAGCTTCTCTACCCTGCCATCCAGGACTCCAAGGGATAATGGTGATAAAAGACCTTCAGATGAGAGCGCTGAAAGCTTTAGCATGCAAACACCCCTCGTCATGCACCCAGTCGCAGCCATTTCTTACTCCCACACCCGTGCTCCAGTCACCAGAGCTGTTTTAAAAGATCCAGAGCAAGCTGGTATAATCTCATCTGTTACTGCTTCAAGAGAGAAAGATGTAGCAAGACCCGATCAGCCTGAACTGATGCAGAACATGAGGCCAGGCAGTGATGAAGGTGAGATAACCATGACCATCACCACTATGCAGAGTCTAGGTAAGAATAGTAGATAGAGTCTTATGCCTTTTCAAATGTGCCACACTTCATAAAAAACTGTATTGTTTATTATAATTTGAAAATAATTATTAAAGAATTTAGAATTTACAGGCAGGCAAGCGTGTGCCTGTTGCTGTCAGTTGATTGAGAAGTTAGCCTGTTGTGCTGTGCAGAGCAGACTCAGTGTGTCATTAAATCAGTCAGAAATATACTGTATTTAATAATTTAATGAAATTTTTAATTGTAACATAAATCTTCATTCACTAGTTCATATTAGTTTAGAATTTAGATCAATCTTAATATGAAATTATCATTATCATTTACTGTATATTTACTTTTGAATGTTCTACTTTTTCTACTAGTTTTTGAAAGCATTAAATAAATCATTTGTGAATCTGTTGAATCTTCTGATTTTAATGACACTTCTAATAAAATAAGCCATATACAAGCACTTTTGTCTTTAGTGGTCTCCTGTCAGTCAGGTTAAAAGATTTTCCAACAATTTTCCAAGGCCCACATACTGTACCTGATTTAATCATGCCACTTTTTCTTTACTTTACTTTACTTTACTTGGCAGACGCTTTTATCCAAAGCGACTTACAAGGAGAAGACATCCTCATGTATACTATTCTAAAATTGTGACTGTAAATGTCTTTTTGTGGTCTAGTAAGTGTCAATCTTTCAACCACCATGCCTGTAATTTGTGACTCATGCCTGCTTGTAATTTGTAACTTGTAGTCTTAACTTTGACCTAATATAACCCTAACAGATTTCATTCTTCTTCTACGGACAGAGTAGGACTACTCACCCATTGTACTATACTGATCTAGATGTGTACAGTCAGTGGAATGCCCCTTTAATTGACTGTTCATTTTCTTGGTCTTGTCTGTTGCTATAATACTGATAATAATAATAATAATTTTTATGCTAGATTCTGATTTGTTCATCATTTTGTTTGTATATGTGGGCAGTAGCTGCAGTAACATTGTGAAACTGGGAAATACTAAATTTGAAAATTTGATAGATGTCTTTTGCCTCCAAGATTTGGCAGTGTACAGTGTGCGTTTCATAGTGCAATTTAGATGACTGTATCACAAACCAATAATTTCAGTAAATGTCAGTTGCCAGCTTTCATCTGGAACAGCTTATATAAACACAGTGTATAAGGGCCATTATGTAAAAAATAATTGTGATGAAATTACATTAATGAATAATAATTGTATTTTAAGTATGTTTATAAAGTTGGTTGGGGAAATAAGGAGTAAATTAGGTTAAACTCTCAAGAGTTCACAAACTTTTAAGTACCACAGTGTATTGAAGTAAATTTGATGTATCTCTGGATGATGTAAATACTTTAATACCTGAGACTTTCCCATAATGTGGGTGGAAGAAACTAGGCAACTAGACTTCTGTATTATACTAGAAGACCGGAGCAAGGCTCAAAGAACATAGTTTGTTTGTCAATTAAGAGATATATTCAAACATTGTTATGACCTATATACACCAACCACAGAAGTCCTGAGTCAGTGAGACTCCATCAACAGATTTTTTTTTTCTTTTGAGTGTACTCATACACTCTCAACTAATATCTTCTCTATTTTCATCTATCACGATCACACAACCAAGGGGCTGAAATAAATTACAAGAGCATCACTGCATCACTAACCATTCATCACAACATTCAAACTGGGACCACCAAAGAACATGATAGTGACTTTTTTTAAGTGACAAAATTGTCATCTCATAAAGATAGTTGATGGGCAGAATAGATATCAGGGTGTTTTTTGTGGTGGACATCGCAGGTCAGGAAGCAGTTTGATTCATCAGCTCATTGGTGTGCAGATAAGCCTTTTGACACAAACAGGGCCCAACACATCTGGAGGTAGTCTGGCTGGTTATCAGATGTCATGCAAGTGTAAGTAATAAAAGCAATGTGTCCGTATTCTGGTCAGTGGACTCTGTTGCAAGCTGTCTGTCAAAAACATACAAGCCTTTCCACTGGAAATCAAAAATAACTAGAGCCCCTACTGCCACACCGCCACGAGAGATTTGTGTGTCAAAATAAGTGGCAAAATAAATGGTGAGTAAACCCTAAATTACCTCAACTTCATTGTGGGCCCACAAGAACAATGATGACAGAAAAATACCTACCAGTCCACTTAAAGAAAACATCTTAAAGTAGTAGTTTAAACATAACAGTTTTTTACATTTTTAAATATGTTTCATGACCTTATTGAGCGCACTTTGCTTTTTGCACACAGAAGCCTTTCTTTATAATTTGTGTAGATGCACTTAGATAGCATGTGTTCAAGTTTAGAAAATTAATTTATTAAAAACTATTAATAACTGTGAATCTCAGGCCTGCAAAGTAAAAATTCTAAGAACAGAGTTGAGATTGAATCTTTCCAGAGTAAAAATACATCATCAATGTGTCAGTTCAAAGAAACATTAAATTGGAGGAGTGGATTTTTTTGTGGTTTGTCTGTCATTTGTTCTTCCTGGTAACCAACAAAGTGACAGGCAGAACTGTCAATTATACTAACCATTTTAGTTCCTATTGCTGTCCCAGAGATTTGGAGGGATTTTGTCATTAAAAAGAAGTTGTTCTGTTTAAGAACAAAGGAGAGCAATCAACAAGGTGGTAGAGCTTGTCCTCGTAAGGGTCGCTGGAACCTGGACAGGTCGCCAATCCATTGCAGGGCACACAAAGACAAACAACCATACACACTCACACCTACAGACAATGTCTTTCTGTGTGGAGTTAATGTCTCCAATTAACTCCACACAGAAAGGCAACCGGTTGACCCGAGGATCGAACCTAGGTCCTTCTAGCTGGGAGGTGACAGTGCCAACCACTACACCACCGTGCCACCCCTGAGTTAAAATAAATTAAAAACTGCTATAATGTAGGTCTTTTAAGTATGTACAGAACCTTTTACAAGGTAGTATGCAAATCTTCATATTCTTTTAGTTTGGTTATGATTTTGAAGGACAAAAATGGCTTTTGATTTTAAAAGTAGTTCTCACACCATTTAATGGTTAACTGTCTCATGCCCTTGGAAGCAAGTTTTTTTCAAGGACTTTTCTGCATTTGGCTGAATTAATCCTTCTCTCAATTCAGAGCACTCTACCTGTTGCTGCTACTGAGAAGCCCCACTATGCATCACCTTAGGGATGCTGCTAGTCAGGTGATGGAACTGAGATGTTCACCCTTCTACCAGGTTCTGCCATCTCTGCAGAGAACTTCTGATGCTTAGTAAGGGTGACCACTTGTTGTTCTGTTATCAGTCCAGGTTGTTTCAAACATCATTAATTTCACAATTATTACAGTGCTTTGCTCCTTGGAACATTCAGGCCCTGATTTACGAAAATCACAAATAGCACATACTAAATTGTGTATGCAGTTTTGAAAACTACTAATTTCGTTTGTGGGTGATCTATTAAAAAAAAATTGCATGACTGAACACAAACATTCTGGAGGCAGTCATATTTAAAAAAGGATTTTTCATGCTTAACCAGTGTCTGTCATGGAGAGTTTGGAGACTGGCCATCTTAAACACAAGAGGAAATTAGATCCAGAGGAATTAAAGCTGTTAGTGGGAGAGGCTAATAATCACTTTGATGAGCTACAGTAATGAAATCACAGTATGACAATAAAATAATGTTTGATAGAAAGATTGCTCTTAAAACTGGGGCGGCTGTGCTCAGGAGGTAGAGCAGTTGTCTACGGTACCATTCGGATGATCGGTGGCTTTCCCATAAATAATAAATCAGCATTTTATTATTATACAGCATAATGATTTTTATATGAATCTAATCCTACAAAATGTAACTAGTAACTAATGGTGTTAAAATGAATTCAATTCAAAGAACTTTATTTGTCCCCGAGGGGCAATTAAAGACAAATTAAAATGCATGTGGTGGAGTAAATGTAAAAGTAGGATAAAATGGAAATGCTTCTTTAAAGTACAAGTACCTTGAAACTGTACTTAGGTAAGTGTGCATGTGTGTGTGTGTGTGTGTCATCACTACTTCCATCAGAATAATTTCCAAGCTGCTGTGTTTGTCCACGCAGTTCCCTGCCAGCTGAATCTTACCGGGCCTGAAGGATACATAGAGGCTCCACCACAGTCCAGCTCTGGCTTTCACTCTACTATGGATTGCAACTACATCATCACTGTCTATATGGGCTATGGAGTGGAGGTCCAGGTAAGAACCAGACCACACATCTATCCATCCAGTGTTGTTCTTCTGACACTCTAAGCAAGGCTGATGTCATAAAATTCATACTGTTTATACTTAACACTGTTATGTATTTTTTATTAATCTGTCTGTGGGACCCAACCTGGTAGTTCTTTTTTTCATCTAAGCAAGCGAAAAACTAGTCAACAATATACAGTACATTTTATTACAGAAATTAATTTGTTTTATCTTAAAATTAAGTAACATCAATCAATTCAGTGTTTTTATATTGTGGCATTTCACAACAAAAATCATCTCAAGGCATTTAGTAAGGTTCATCAGTGTACCTGACCTCTGCAGGGGACAATGGTCCTCCAGCCCTAGGTTGTGGCCATAAAAAATGCTTGTTCAATATTCATAGAACCATAGTTGCATGCAATTCTTGTTTGGGTATGTGTTATTGCTAAAGCAACTGAGATATATACAGTAGTACAGGCTAGTAGCATTTTCTAAATTTGTGCAGGGGAGGTGTTTAAGATTATGCACATGGTGATAACCATGATTTACCTGCCTGATGCCACTTTGATACACCACTAGAAACACCCACTTTTCTAACACACAGTACGTACTGATTTGTTCCCACTTCTCTCCACCTTTTAAACCACTTTCTTTTTATGTTCAGTTAAGGAACTGGTACAGAGGACAGACATAGAACACAGCGAAACACTTAAGAGCCCCACACTTAAGTGTGAGGTTGTCGTTTCCCTCCCATCATCTGTTTATCTGCCTCTGGCAATAAGTCTCACAAAAAGAAATATCTCTTCTGCTGTTCTTTTTGGATCATTACGCAACTCCACTTTTGTAGTGGGTATATCATAGTTCCCTTGTTCAACCCAGAGGTCATTCCAGTCCTGCATCTTGAAGCTCTCAATCTGTCCTGAGGACCGAGGAAGTAGCAAGGATACACAAGAGCATCTTTTACCTCTTTATTAGAAATATGTTTGCAACAACATCACAATGTCACTGCCATTTTAGACCAAAATGTTGTGGTTTCTCTCCTCAGGAAACCCGTGTGTTCGTTAAAAAGGCAGCTAGGAGAGTGAACTGGTCAATTTAAAATCAGTTTTATTTACAGTAAAACAAAGTAATACAGTGCTGGGTCTGAGTCTTCTTGCCCTAACCACAATACATCAAGTAGTGTCAGGGCACGAAGTCTGACACCCTATTCTGT
>JAUBNQ010000086.1:0-13349 GCA_032353495.1 Ctenopoma kingsleyae | reverse complement strand
CTCACTGCAAGTGTAATGTATTAAATTCAAAAGCTTGAGAATGTAATTTCTGAGGCTGATGCTAACAATATTCACAACACACTCACTGCCCCCCAACTTTTATGTTCTTAAAATCATACGGCTCAGGTCACCTCTCCTACGCAATTTCTCCAGAAATTGCTAAATCTAGTGTGTAAATATGATCAATGAAAATAAAGCTGATTATCCTTAATCAATTAAGAGTTGTTAAAAAAAAGAATGTGCCCTTTTATGTACTGTATAAAAGCTTGTTGTTCCACTGTTAGCGACCATGTCTTTAGCAATATGATAAGCTACTGTTTTGGTAATGTCATTCCACCTCTCACTTTTTCATGAGTATAAGAGTCTTGTGGCGTGGTTTGTTTCGGGGAAGGGGGTTGAGGCAGCTTCACGGCCGCAGTGGCAGCATGCGTTTAACACACTCTTCGTACTACGTCTCATGGCGCTGTTGTAAATGGAGAAAAAGATTTGAAATACTCTAAGCTTTCGTTAGAACTTGTCTTCTGCATTGTGCATCTGCTGCTCATCTGACGCTTGGAATCCGAACTATCTCCAGATGATTGAGCCACTGCCTCTATGTTTACCAACCTGCTCCTCTCCTCCTCACCACCCCTCCTGCTTTCTTCCTTCTCCATGCTGCTCTGTTGAAGCAGAGTGAAGGGGCGGGCTGTGAGTTGCGTTCAGAGGGGGAGCACGGTGGGGTTGTCTTTGAGTTGTCAGAGAGCAAAACAGGAAAGAGGCGAAAGAGCTCTATCAAGTTTTACGATATTTTCTCATTTTATATCGCATTTAGAAGTTATATCGATAATTTTACAATATCGATATATCACCCAGCCCTAAGCTGTATCTATTGGATCAATGCTCCATTCACAATGTCCATAGAACACATGTTTAGGCAACTGAAGTAACAGCTAATAATATAACATGGGTGCTGCTCATAATGTTACTTTGTAAAAGACGTTACCATTCAGCTGTTTGTGTGTGAGTGTGTAGCATGCTGTACGTGCAGCATGATTTTCTTTGAGCTATACTTGATAACTGAGGTCACCTGCCAGGCTTAAACTAGCTCTATTTATTATTTGCATTTTTTTTTGTATTTGCGCCATAAAATAGTTTATAGTTATATTCACTCTCCAACTTAACTGTATTTTGTAAATACAAGCAAATTTAGAGTCTGCAACACACTCAAAAAATGCCACACTTATTCTCTGTCCCAACAAAAAATGCTGGGATAGAGAAATCACTTTTATCATTTGTATTAGTACCTGTATAGTGCTGTGTTAATAAAATCGATTCTCATAATAATTCCTAAAGATCGATTTTACCCTTTAACATTTTCTTCCCTTTTTACAGCTAAAATAAGAAAACAAGTCCAGACGTGCATTTTGAGGCTTAGGTGTTAAAGGGTTAATATAGTTTCCCCCTGTGAACTTTAACACCACCCACGGTTCACACATGCACGCTAGGTGTGAAGATACCAAAACAACATGGCGTTGGACCCTAGCGGTAATGTTAGCCTAGCGCCTGCTTTGAAATTGCCCGAATTGATTGATAATCGATTCTAAATCTTGAGAATCGGAATTGAATCGATTCTTGAAATATGAATCAATGCCCAGCACCATACCTGTACTATGTATAATGACAATACTAATAATTCTAAAAAATAAAAAATAAAAAAAGGGCTCTCTTTATGGTCTATATGGACAGAAGAAACAATTACAGCAATAAAAATATTGTGATGTACACAACATGAGCATGTTGTTTAAAGATTAAAGTGAACACAGACTTAAAAGGTCTTCTGCAGAAGGCATTACCTTGTGCAACTTGGTAACTTTTTCTCGGCAGACCTCCATCTCCTGCCTCAGCATCTTGTTCTCCTCTGTCAGCATGTCCACCATCTGGTGGGCACGTGTCATCATAACAAAGGGTTCCCCCTGCAGATGGGAATAGGAGTGTGGGAGGGAGAACTGTCCAGCTTGGCTTGGCACTTGGGGCTGAGGAGGTGGCTGTCCTTGCTGCTGCTGCTGTTGTTGTTGTTGGTACTGATGATGCATTCTTGGGGTAGAGCCATATAGATCATGAGGGAAACTGTGACCTCTCTGTGATGTCAGGGGAATGAGCCCCGGGGTGAGGGACTCGCCTGCATGGTGGGAGCCAGGACCCTGCGGACTGCGTGGACCCATGCTGGGGAAGGATTCTCCCTGGCTATGGGGGTTTTGGTGAGGAAAGGAGGGATGGGAGGAGTGGGAGGCATTGAGCATACTGCTGAGTGCAGAAGACTGGGCACGGGACAAGGAGCCCATGGAAGTGATGGAGGAGGTAGGACTGTGCTGATGAATGGGCCTCTGGGAGTGAACCAAACCCTCCTTACTGGACCTGAGGAGAGTTAGTTACATGATCTTCAACCTTGACTGTTTCTCATCCATTTTACTTATATTAATTAATTTTACTGAAAGAGAACAGGATGGTTTAATGTACTAAGCATTATACTCAGTAATAGTAATAATAATAATAATAATACTGTATAATCTTTGATCAGCATCTTCCAAGCAACAGAGGAGATAAAAGGATATGCAAAAAATTAAAAGACCTAAAAGAAAGAAGTAATCAAGCATGTGCACGTAATAAAATGTCAGTGAAGTAAAGAAGAAGTTGCAATTACAAGTTGCCATCTGTTAAAGAATTTTAGTAAAGCAGATGAACAGAAATGTTTTAACACAGGTTAGACCTCAGTTCCATTAAAATAATTTAAATTTACAGAACTGAAACTAAAGATTCTCTTTATTATCAATTAACCTGCTATTTCTGTACCTCAATTAACCGATTAATAAAATTATTATAACATGCATAAAGGTTTGTTGGGTGGAAGCGAGCACAGACACAGAGCCAGGAAAACACTCCATAGAGCAGGTGGATGATAGGAAGATGTCACATATGTCTGATGGTACATCTTTGTTTTAAACTGTATTTTATCAAGATTTTTGTGAGATTGTTGTTCTTCAATTATAGTTCTACTCTCATTTTTCTTTTGGTGATAACTTCTCTTCCTTCTTGCTCCTTCGACCTATCTTTATAACCTATATAACTCTTTTATTACCTGTGTCTTGTCTTGTCACTGTCTTTTTGTTGCACTGTAGAGTTCTGTCACTAAAACAAATTCCTCGTATGTGTAAACATACCTGGCAATAAAGCTCATTCTGATTCTGATTCTGATTTATTCTGTCACTTGAGTTTCTGTAGATTTAAGCATATTTAAGCACACAATAGTCATAAAATCAAATCTGCATATTAAACTTTACTTGAAGGGTGTTAAAACACCCTTTGCAGCTGTCTGTTGTTTGGTAAGTAAGGTGGAAAAACATCTGACACATTTGTCAACTGGCTTTGTGCAGAGTGAAGATTCAAAGAAAACAAGTCATCAGAACCTACCAGATCATGTCCCAACTCGTCTTGCCTGATGATTAAAATTCTGCAGTATTCATGTCTGTTTGAATCTCATTTGCACTGAGGTAAACAGTCTTGTGTGAAACAGGCCCAACAGGCTCTGTTCTCACCATCTCCAAAAACACTATTGTGAAACCATTATGTGTTCACGCATAATACACTGCCTGGCCATAAAAAAGTCCCACATTCTAATATTTCTTGTATTGATGGAATTGGACTGCTGCCCGAAGTCCTCTCTAGCACATCCCAATTAGTTTCAATGAGGTTAAGGTCTGACTCTGTGGTGGCCAATCCATGTGTGAAAATGATGTGCCATGCTCCATGAACCACTCCTTCACAATTTTAGCTTGAGGAATCCTGGCAGTCCTGGCACCTTGAAATATAGCCATACCATCAGGGAAAAAAATCCACTGATGAAAAAATAAGGTCATTCAGTACATTCAGGTATCTAATTGACCTCACTGTGTCATCAGCTGAAATATATTAATCACTGCAGTAATTATCCAATGGAAGGCTCTTACCTACACTTACTAAATCTCTATGTGGAAGAAAGAGAATCAACTGGTGACAATAAGCCAGCTGGCACCAGGTAGCCAGCTTAACTAACTGATAATAGATCACTTCAGTTAAAAAGTTGGAGAGGTCAAAATAGAGCTGTGTGATACTTAAGGGAAGATAATAATGGGTGTGTGTCTTTGTTCACCACTGAATTTGTAAGATGGTCCTGTACTTGCTTGACTGTAGTTGCTACAGTAAACACTCAGATAACTTGTGAGGGAAACACTATACAATACTTAACAACAAAATATTAGAAGATTTAACAGTTTATGGTAGTAAAAATTGCTTTTTACTTAGTCGTTTGTACAAAATAATGTTCTAAGTTGGTAAAAATCTCCATCGAGAAATTTCCATTAATGAGGGTGAAAGGTAAACTTCTCTCCTAGTGTTGGCAAGCATTCAAGTATTGCTCATGAATGGTTCATGCACCCTTGTCTTGCTCATTTCTTCATGCCGATGTAAAATTATTTGACAGCTGTATTTACTAAAAGTAACCATCCAAACAAACTTGTCACTCAGTTAGTATTGAAATGTAAAAAAAATACAAAAGAGATCTTGCAGACAGACTGTACCTGAGTACATTATTTCTGTATGAAATACTTTATACAGCATGTAATACAGTACTAAGCTCAGCTATCAAAATTATTTAAATTATTTAAATTATTTTTTCTTTCTTTATCAAAGGGTCTGATTTACTAAAATCCCAAATAGCAAACAGTAAATTGTGTGTGCAATTTTGACAATTATGTGTTTCATTTGTGGGTGTTTTGCAGGTTTGACAAGAGGTGCAAACACAGTGGAGGCAGTCATATTTAAGGGAGTCATATTTAAGGATTTTGTATGTTTCACTCATGTTTGTCATGAGGAGTTTGGAGAATGATGAACGTAAATGCAGGAGGAAATTTGATCCAGGGAGATTAAAGGTGGGAATGACAAAAGGCTAATACTTTGATGAGCTAAGTCCATTTCTGTAGCTCTTGGGAAACCGGCAACTTCATAAAAGTCAATTTTGGCTCCATTAGTGCATCCTGGCTGTGTAGAAACCAGTCAGCAGATCAAACAGGCACCTGCACACACACGCATGCTCTCTTGCATTATTATTAGTGAATTAAATATATGGTTTTGGTCATTGTTTTATAATAAGGTGAATTCTCTTAAATTTAAATAAAGTGATAGTGTACCTCCACTCAGTTGTGCATTATATTATTATTGTGCACTATAGCAAATAGGCCAAATGTTAAGGCATGATGTTTGGCCTGTGGTTGAGGTGGCACAGTAACTAATGGTAACTATGGTCTACGAATACTGTCAGTAATTCCTCCTTCATTTTTATTTTTGGATAGCTGGTTTTAATTATGTATCGCCTCCCTCTTCTTCTTTATAAGAATATGAAAAATGCAGGTAAAATATGAATCATAATTTATTTTACAGACAATTGAGAGTTTGTTCAATGATTGCAAATTTCCCACTTGTGGGACTAATAAAGGTTTATCTTATCTTATTCTTGAGATTTCTTATATTTATTATAAATTTTGCATAGACCATGATACATGATTACAAGATACAACTTGTCTAATGCTAACAGGAAAACTTTATTTAAAAACCATTATTGTGGGAGAGCTGGAATGCTAATAAAAATCTTTTATACTTTATTTTTAATTAATATTTTTCATCTTTTTTTTATGGATCTCTATGAGAGTCAGAAATTAGGACATAATGCATGCTGTCAGTCACTAGATGGAACTGATGGTCTAAGAATGGCCCTCAACTCTAATTGCCCCTATCTTCCATAGTGTCTGTCAGTTCTCAGAATGACACTGTGAACTAACTCTGGATTTATATGGATCAATTTAATTATTTTACTCATTTACTTCATACAAGAGTTCTCTATGTCCAGACTAATAACACTTTTTAATATTAATTTGTGATTATTGTTAGCATCAGCCTCAGAAATTACATTCTCACTCTTTTGAATTTAATACATTACATTTAATGTATTATTCCCCCCTGACCTGCGACTCCCCAGCGGACCGTGTTCCACCCCCCACACTTTTATGTTCTTAAAATCATACTTGTAAAAACCAATTCCTTGTTTGTCCAAAAGCCTTTTATAACCTTCAAATTAAATATTAATTCACAAAAAAAATATAATTGTAAATATAATCTAATCAGAAGTGTTTTTGCACAGTCTGTGTGCATCTTATCCATTCCATTATTACTGAAATGAATCCATTGCATTTGCAGTGACTGACCCCCCCCCCCTTGTGGTGCATGTGCCACTCCGTGACCCACGTGTGCCTCCCCGATTTCCCCCGTGCAGGGTGTGCACCCCACCACGACCCCCGCCTGTGTCCCTCCCAGGTGGCATGGCACACGGCCCCAAAGCCCCACGTGACGCATTCTCCCCTGAGCACCCCACCGCACCTCAGGCCAGCTCTCCCACGCAATTTCTCCAGAAATTGCTAAATGTATTTATATTCATTATTTTTAATTAAAAGTGTACCAAGGGTATATTTATTTTATTTGTTTATTTTTTATTATTTATTTATTTTTTTCTTTTATTCAAGCTATGTCACAAAAAAATAAGAGTTCCTCTTTCTTGATGGAAAGGTACCAATGAAATACTGTCCCATTTTTAAATACAAAACTCCATCTCTCTAAAAGTTGGAACTTTTTTTTAAAACATAATAAAAACCAAAAACTGTAATTTGTAATTTTCAATATTTTCACTGACCAACATAATTCTAACAAATCTAGAGTTTGATGTTTCTTTTTATGATGATTTAAAAAAAGTTTTTACTGCATACTCAGAAGATTTTTAGTTTTTGTAACTGATCACTTAAAACCCATTAAATACCTATATCAATATACCCATATATTTAAAATCAGCTCAGGAAATATCTTAATATTTATTTAAATTGTCGTTATTCAAGCACCTTAAATATGTATTTGTGTGTTGAGAAGGGTTGTATGTATGCATGTTCCTTACCTGAATGAGCCATATTCAGGTGGTGGCTGGTATCGAACGTGCGGCACCTCCCTTGAGGGCTCCCTTCCTCTCTGTTCCTGGTAAAAAAGGCCTCCAGACTCCTGTTGCTTCATAGGTGAGCCCACGCCTTTGAAGGGGTAGTCTGGGGGTGGGCCTCGATGCTGTGGCTTGTAGTAGTCACCTGGTGGCCCTGGAGAGGGAAGTTGCGGGGAGAGTGGGGCACTGGTGACAGGAGCATGGGCCTTCACGCCACTGGTGGCCAAGGAGAGCTGCATAAGTCGTTCGGAGAGAGACCTAACATGTCCTTGCTTTAGATCTTTCAGCCCATCATCCTGGTGCACCTTGCCTGCACCACTGATTCGCTGCACAGTGGGACGACCTTCAGTACGCACCTTGGTGCTGGTCACCCCAGTGACATAGAATGTGGTACCCACTGATGTAGGTAGAGGAGGCTGTTGGGGCTGGTTGTTCTGCTGCTGAGACTGAGGAGGGGGGCCATGGCCACGAAAGTATTGTGACTGCACTTTGGCTTCTTCGTATGTAGGGAGGTCCTCAGGGTTTGGGCATTGCGCTTGGCCACTCCCAGCACCTCCGCTGCTACCGCCCCCTCCTAAACTGCTTCCACCCCCTGCTCCTACTCTGGTGGAGCTCAGCTTCTCCAGGCCATTGTCCGCCTGCAGTTCCTGCCCTTGAGGCTCCTGGCGGGCAATGTGGGGAGTCATTGAGTGGTCATCAGAGGGGCCAACCTGTGCTTGTCCTGTGAAAGCTCCTCCCCCTCCTGCTCCTCCTTGTTGTTGCTGTTGTTGCAGCACATAATTCCGATTTATCTGCTCTTGCAGGAGGCGCTGCAGTACAGTGCTGCCACCACCTCCCACACTGTTACTGCTGTTGGATGACTCTTCAGCTGCAGCCCTCATCTCTGCCTCACGCTGGCCATGCACCTCATGAAAGGACAAACTCCGTCCACAGTCTACACTCCCCACAAGGAGTAGGAGAAAGAGGGAGAGAAAGAAGATAGGAAAGTAGTATGGATGAAATCAGAAACAGAGTTTTATGTAACTGAATGTGAAGGCATGGTGGAGAAATAATGCAAGATACTGACAGAGAGGGCAGGAAGAGTGACGTTGTGACGAGTGAAGAGGAGATTGAGGGAAAGGAACACAAAGAATTAGGATCAGAGATGAACCTGGACCACCCACCACATCCACAAACAAACACAGCCATGGAAGATTTGGTTATGCTCGATGGTAGAAAAGAACAAGACTGAAGGAAGAACAATTTCTGAAATACCAGAGGAGCCAAACGACCAGCAAAACACCAAACCCTTAAACAGTTTAAACTTCAGTACTGTTTACTTGAGATTTACGGTACCAAAAAATGAAGGCCTCAGTGCACCCAAATAAAGTAACAGAATCAGTTCAGCATAATTTGCACTAGGGCTACTGTATGTATTGATAACTAAACAGTGCTGGCTGCAGTGCCTATGCACTAAACAAATATAAATATAACAAAAGTACAAAGAAAAGATTTTCATGGTTTACAACAAACAACGTAATTGTATTTTTTAAATGTAAGCAAATTTAGTGTGCGTGTGTAGGTAGTTTTGTGTACCAATAAGTGTAGAAAAGTATTACATACAGTTGCATAAATTTGCATAGATTTGATCTTCACCTACATCCCAAATATTAACAAACACAATATATGTAAGCTGAAAAAACAGTTATATATATATATCATATTTTTATTGAACTCCATTAAACAGATAGTGGAACAAGTGAAACACTAAACACCACCTGTTAGCAGACCTGGAGTCCAATCAATGAAATGAGAATGGAGATGTGGTTTAGAGCTACCCTGACTTAATAAAACACCCAAACAGCATCTGTGTTGTACTATTAACAAGTAGCATCAACTATATGAGCCATGCCTCACAAAAAAAGAGTTCTCAGAAAACCTATGATTTAGAGTTGCTGACTTGAATTACAGAGTGATTTGAAAGATAGATTTTAAAGAGATATTCATCAGTCCACAGCAAGACAAATTGCATATATAAAGATATGATTCTGTGGCATCTCTCTCTTTGGGCGCCCAAACAAGGTCACTTCAAAAGCACAAGGCAGAATGCTCAATGATGTGAAAAAGAACCATAGAGTAACACCCACAGACTTGAAGGATTCACTGGAACTAGTTAATATCGCATGATCATTCATGAGTTAGCCATACACTCCATAAACTTTACCTGCTGAACACAGTGGTGAAATCAGAATTTGTCTATCAAATAAGGTTTTAAATAGAGAACAGCATTTTGTATTTAACTGCATTTTAACTGTCAATGTAAAAAAACAAAACAATAAAAAGCTGGTTGATACGCCCTCCTTTCCTATTGGTGGAGTATATTTTAGGCACCAAAACCAACCTAACTACTCTACTCTAGTACTAGTACAGAAAACTGAATCATTTTAATTAAAACTGTATGTGACACAAAAAATAGATGTAATTTTTGAGATCAGCAGGTCGAATTCCATAAAGAATAACATCATTTTGACCTAGGTAGCAAATATTCTCGACCAGTGTTATTATTTAAAGGATAAGTGCATGTTTTGAGAGTGTGATCATATAATCATGCAACATTTAGGTTAAGATTTTATAATTTGGTAAAATGTTTACTCTACCCCATTGTTAGTAAAGCAGAATAAGGAAGTACTGTTTGCCATTTCCTTTTTCATCACACGATGACAGAAATGTTCACTAAACCCAAAACATTTCTGGAAAGGAAGACCCAAACAGTATTTACATTTAAAGCAATATTATTGTGCATCTTTCAGACTTAATCATGCTGACAGGTAGGACATAGTATAAATGCAAAATAGAAAAAGTACTAGACTCAAGAGTTTTATACGTTTATATATTTTGTTATATTTAATTTTTTTGGTTTACTTTTGCCTATTGTACTGTAAAACTTTAAAAACTCAAAATTCTTTTATAATCTAATTTGTATATTTATTTAAATAATGTAGTACTATTTTACTACTGTATGTGTTCTTAAACTTTATAAGAAGTAGATTTATGTTCTGACACCTGTTACAACTTTGTCCACTGTGACATTATTATATATTTAGATATAAAACTATGCATTCTTAGACTTAACTTAATTCGGCAATATCCTGTTTAGACTTTTCAACCTGATTTCAGGGAAAGTGTGCCTTATATCAGTACACAAAACACCTAAAGTGATTGACAGTTGTATGTGGTTTATGTGGTTTACAAACATGAGGCACAACTGAAATGTGACTCTTGGACATCATGATGGTTGGAATGGTAATATTAATTAGAGTACATACTGCAACTAAATGACTGAATATGTAGTTCTTGTTACACATTATTACAATACAATTACAAAACTAACCAAAAACATTGCCACAAAACTCATAATGTAATAACTTATTACATTGTGAAAATCTTTTCTTTGTGCTTTTTGCAAAGTGTTATTTAATTGAATTCTAGAATAAGTCCTAACTTTTCTGGAAATCGGGTTTGTATTAATTGCTTACAAAACTTATTTTTTATGAAATCATATAATTAAATAAATTGCAGAAATAGTTGAAAAAAGACTTAGATGTTCTCAAAATGATGCAGTTTACAAGTACATAAAACAGAGAAAAGCAACAAAAGCAACCCTTACTTTAGAAAAAAATGCAACTAAAGAATAATTTGTATAACAATAATTTCAATTTGTACATAATTTCAGAAAATCTTAGCAATGTAAAGCCATGTCAAGCTGGTCTGAAAACAGGTGAGCAGGATGATACATTTTCTTGCATGTGAACGTTTACTGGCATAGATATTTTAGTGTACTCAAAAAGTCTTCCTGTTGTTTTCATACAAAATGTGACTATATGACATCATATCAGTCACAAAGCACAGCTTTCTGTCAGGCTACATAGACATGCTAGACATACAGTGATTGCTTTTGAACCACAGGATTAAAGAGTTGAGTACCATCCCCAGATCACATTATCCCTGAATGTAGTCAAAGAGCAGAGAAATACTTTTTAACAGCGCATCATAAGAAATCTGATTAGAAGAAGGAAGCATTTTCAGTTATAGTACATTCAGTGTAGTCAAAGCTGAAACCACTAGGGATGTATTTACTAAAAAGATTAAGATCACCAAGGATCCTTTCTTCCCAAGTCAGAGCTCTCTTCTACTACATTCAATAAAAACCCCACAAATAACCCATTCAGCGGGAGGTTAAAATCAAAATGTTAACATTAACATCTTGTTTCCAGTCTTGAGAAACGAGTAGAAAAAAGGAATTTTACTTACTGTTGTTTCTAGTTTGTTTGAGGAGGGCATTGTAGGGCTGCATTTACATCTTTTTAATTGTGGTTTTTACTGACAGCACTGAATGTTAATAACTTAACTGATTTGTTTTGTACAAATACAAGTAAGGAAATTGTTACATCTAGCACTTTCTGTTATCCTTCTCATTCTCAAGGAGGAAGATGATTTTTTCCGAAACATCTGTAGGTAAATAAAATCATATGAGACAAAAAGAGAATGTCAGCTTTGGTGATGGCACAACACATGATTCAATTTCTTCAAGCTGGGGAAACCGAGATAAAAAATAAAAACATATTTAGTACTAAGGAGTAGTAAATATGGAAATTCACATGCACAAAATCAAAACTTTTACATTAAAATGACCTCCAAAAACTAAACAAGTAAACAACACCAATATGGGATTATATGCTTTGCAATTACATACTGAAAAACAAGATGTTTTTAAAAAGTCTAACTTTTCAAAGTTTTTGACAGTTGACCACAGTTTCCACCAATTTTGCTCAGCTTCTGCTCAGCAATTCAGACTTTTGTAAAATATTTTCTACAGATTATATGGGAGCAAGCTTTCTAAAAATCTAACTTTATTAGATGATATAAATGACTTGATATGTGACCATCAAATAGATTTATTTTGTCTTACGGAAACCTGGCTGCACAGGAAGAATATGTCAGTCTGAATAACAACTGGCAAACCACACCAGGATGCAGTATGTCAGTGTACTTTCAACAGAGCATCTGTAGAACAGAGCTAGCTAGAGCCAGCAGCTACTTGGTGGTTGGACCCTCAGGAAGTGGAGTCGCTGCTGTGCCTTCTTGATCAGCGAAGTGGTGTTCAGATTTGGTCAGATCTGTTTCTGCTTAAGTCCACTAATATTTTCTTAGTTTTTGTGGTGTTGAGGACCCGGTTCTTGTTGCCCTGTATGCAAACTATATGCATAATCCTACCCTGTGATGAGACCAACCACTGTCATGTTGTCCGTGAACTTGATGGAGTTGTTTGTGTGTGTGGCAGTGCAGTCATGAGTGTATAGAGTGTACAATAGGGGACTCCCAGAAGTCACTGTGGGGAGAGGTGGGGCCCTACTTTAAATACAACAAAAACTCCAGCTGTCTCTGAAATTACCCAACCCTCCATCATCAAAGAGACTCTCATTGATAAATTTAAGAGACAAGGGAACAAATTAATATTTATAGCAATTGTGCTTGCACAAGGGAACCCTGTACCTCCTTCCAGAATTCATCATTACATACTCAGAATTCAGCACATGAGATGAATCAGACAGAGTTCTACTGGCCTGCTGAGTAACAGACTGCTCAAAAATAGCCCAGGGACGTAGGGGTGTGTATCCTCCAATAATACAAATCTCAGCTTTTGATTTAACAGTGAGATTCTCAAACCTGCTAGTGAATTCTAGCACAGATATGTAACACTAGTGTACCAGCTAAGATCCCTAGCAATATGGATACCTGACTAATGGCATTCCCCTGTATGATAAGCAAATTATGATCTACAAACAATCATCATTTCTTCAATTTTCTCCAATAATCTAATTACATTGGAAGTAATAGCCACTGATCTGTAATCATTATTTCCATCAGAACAAGACTTTTTCTGAATTAATTATAATGGACTTTTTCCAAAGATTTGGTTCTGTTGGACCTGTTGCTCTATTAATATGCATACAGTAGATATAAAAAGTGTATACACCCCTGTTAAAATGCCAGGTTTTGTGCTGTAAAAAAATGAGACCACAAGAAATTGTTTCAAAATTTTACCACCTTTAATGTGACCTATAACCTGTACAATTCAATTGAAAGAAAAATCTGTTAGGGAAAAAATATAAAACATTAAAAATATACAAAACCTACAATAAGCTGGTTACATACAGTGGGGCAAAAAAGTATTTAGTCAGCCACCTATTGTGCAAGTTCTCCCACTTAAAAAGATGAGAGAGGCCTGTAATTTTCATCATAGGTATACCTCAACTATGAGAGA
>JAUBNQ010000085.1:0-13388 GCA_032353495.1 Ctenopoma kingsleyae | reverse complement strand
GTTGATCAGTACTGGTTTTGGATTGGCATCATCATGCAATTTATCAAACTCTTCCAAACCCTTCTTCAATCAATCCACATGGCGGAGTTGATAGAACCACAGTTATTTGTAACCACCGCAAAGTTGAATTTTCTATCACCAGAGAACAGACGAGTCTGACGTATCACTTGCATACAATACACACCATTGATGCAGCAAATCACCAAAAACGACTTAAAAGCAACTGTGCGACTTTAAAAAACACTTAAAGGAATCCTGATGTTCATGTGTTTCTTTTAATGAGCTGAGCAGTCAAATTAACAACTGGGTTTAAAAAACACTTTTCAGGTGGTTGATGTGACCTATTAAGCGACATGTGCTCTACCTGTGTGTGCGCAATACAGAGATCAGAGGAGAATAAAAGCGACCATTTAGAGACAGACATAAGATGACATAAGAAAAATAACATTAGGCTGTTTAGTTAGTTTAGAACACAACTGCAATAAAAGAACAAGGTACAGACATCTTTGGTTTGCTGTTTGATTTGTAATGCAGTAGGGAGGACACTCTCAACCTTGCTGCGGTAGAAGGACACCAACAGCTTCTCCTCTAGGTGGTTTCAGGGTTCATTTCAGTACCCTTAGGAAGGCCTTTTTTACCATTGCAGTTGTGTTAACGGTCCAGGAGAGGTCCTCAGTTATGTGTCCCCAGGAATTTAAAGGTGGACACCTGCTGGTCCAGCAGCTTTTCTGGAGTTCACAGCCTTAAACACCTGCTTCACTTGGTGTTCCTGCAGTGTGAATGTGCTTCGGCTGGAGGTCTCTGTTGGTGGCAGTGCAGCTAAATAAATTCAGATTTTCATCAGTTTGTCTGCTGAAGGTTTCTCCTGTTGTTGTTTTAATCTTCAAACAATCTTTGTTGTTTGTTCTTGTATAAACACTGAGAACCATTGTTCTGTACTTGATCTACATTTACTTGCTGACTGTCACATTTTTGTTCTGTGTTTCAGGTGGTGAATCAAACATGATCATTGGTGCTGTGGTTGGGTGTCTTCTTGGGCTTGTACTTGGAGCCGCAGCTACTGCAGCTTTCTGCTACAAAAAACACAGCAAGTCAGGTGAGTTTAAAAAAAACAACAACCACAAAACTGACTTATTGTATCTGTCTTATGTTGAGAATATTTTTTGCTTTTGTCGTCTGAGATATAAAACATTTAGTTCGTATTTAATGCTTTAACATTTAAAAGTCCACTGAGACCTGTTTTAGCTTTGATAAAGCCAGAGGCATTAATTACATTTAAAAATACTTAAATGTTTTTATAAACTTATTATCTTCACTATATTATTCACATTCATTAATGTGCAAAACATTCCATCAACCCCCACTTCTGTAGGACATGCATGATCCTCAGTCATCAGGTGCGCTGGCAATCAGCCAATCAACAGTTCAGCAGAGCGTGATGTTCACATGCACCCCAACAGTTTCGAGGCACCTTCAGTGCTGAATAACTATACAAGCATGGTATATTCGCATGGCACAGTTGATACCAGGGGATGCGCTGGCAATCAGCCAATGATAAGAACTCAGCAGCTGTTTTAATATGGTAGATTGTTCTTATTGGGGTCGCCACAGCGTATCTATCTTGCATGTTCATGGATTTAGATTAAGGTATTGCTGAAATTAGTGAGTTAGCTTTTTCTGCCTCATTTTCTCTAGATACAGATACATGCCGAGTTTCTTTCTTTCATACACTCTGAAATATTAAAGTGCACTGTTTTAAAAATCTGACTTACACAGTGTTAGTTATTGTGGTGATATTTTAATGAGGTGTGAATAAAGATTAAGTGTTAATTTTAATTTTTAACTAGAAGAAATCTGGATAAAGTGGACGATACATATTTCCCTGGAACATCCTTCATATGTTTAATTACATTCCTCTACTTTTTCATTAGTTTCCAGCCTTTTAATTTTAGATTGAAAACACCCTGTGTTCTGTTTATATGTTCAAGATTGCTTGCTGCTGTGCTAAATAAAGGGTAAATGTTTTTTAAAAAAAAGCTAATTTAAACTAATTTATAAAGCTGCAAACTGAACAGTCAAGGACCCAACTATTTTCTTACCTTGTTAAAGGATGTTTATAGCAAAGTTTGTAGACACAGCAGATAGATTCAGTTCAGCTGAAAAACAAAATGTAGATTTATAACTATATTTAAAATTATGCATTACGTGTGAACTTAATTAATTTATTCCACATCAGTTACAGGGTCTGGTGACAACAATATGAACCAGAATGACCAAACAAGTGAAGGTGAAGCACTGAACCAATAGCAGGTGGGGAATTATTAAATTTGAATCATTATTCTGTCTTTGTCAGTAATGGTGAATTGATGGACTATTACTAAATATGTCTTTTATTTCTTGTGTTTTAAAATGTCCCGGGACAACCCTGTGTAAGACGTGTTTGCTGATTCTTAAAATAGATGCCTGCAGGTATTATGCTGTATATTATAAGGTTATAATGTTTGGTAACTTCAGTGACACAGATAAATATCAGGTAAAAAATGTCTTCAGGTGAAGACTAGTAATGAGATTTCATCATGGGGCTGATATTAGCTATCATGTTTTAGATAATAAAACTCTAGTCAAGCAAGAAATGTGATTTGTGTTACAGAAGTTACAAAGTTTTATAGTATTTAGGATAATAACTGAAAATGTTCATCAGCTAACATTTCTTACCTTTACACCGGACATCCTGATGAATCAGATATTACAGCGTACCAATGCAGTATGTAAAACTAATGTTGTGTTTATAGGCATGTGGACAAGTAGGAGATATGACCATTAAACTGCACCATGTGCCATTATTTATTGGTTTTTACTGTGACTTTAACTGTGACTGAAGAAAATCAAAAACAAAAAAATCTAAAACAGACTAAACTGTTACCATTTGTCCTCTGCAATCATTTAAATATGTTATGATGGAAATTCTGAGACATTAAGTTCCCACATTTCCTGAAAGTAACATGAAGTATAGCAAGAGAACACACCCATTCCCATTAGCCTCTCTCCCTGCACAAGAAGAGCGCAGAAACTAAAAAAGTATGATCTGTTCCTGAAAAAACAATATGAAACCTTAGAAAAGTCTTGAAACTGAAACTGATCTAAACGTGTTTCAGGAACAACTAGTGCAAATCAATCAGTGAACCACTATTGAATCACTTCATCTCCTCTCAATCCTGGACAATCCCTCCCGCACACTTCAGTGTCCTGGCTGGACAGAGGAGCACGTTCACCCAGAGACTGATCAATGTAAAGTGCTTCACAGAGACACAGGAGATCATTTCTTCCTGTGGCCATCAAACTGTACAATTCCTCTCCCTTAGGTTAAGTGTCAGGGTGATGAAAACAATCATAATCATATTTATAGCATATTTATAATCTGATAACCCACTACATTACACACAGGACTGTTTATGACCAGAAATGACAAAGATTTGATTCACTTTTATGATTTTTGACCTATTTTTTTCAGTATTTAGCATTTGTGTTGGTGTTAATCTTTTCTGGTTATGGTTCTTTTTTCTTTCTTTCTTCTTTCTTTCTTTCTGTTTGAACGGAGAGCTGCTGTAACATGCCAAAAGTTTTTGAATCTTGAATTTGTATTGAAAATTGGTTAATTCATTCAAAGCTTTGTTTCATGTTTGTTGACATCTAGTGGTGAAACAGGAGACAGCAGAACAATGTCTTAATAATTATGTGATGAAACTACGGTTTGTGTGAGTGATAGATACTTTATTCATCCCCAAGGGCAAATTCACAAATTTGAGTAGTTTCCACAAACTTAAGATAAGGAGGCATACAATCAATATTGATTATAAAAACAATACTAATAACATGCATAAATCAATCAATAATGTAAATATATTTTTGTAAAGATTGATTAGTCAGTTGATGCTGTAAACTTATGTAGTGTAGTAGTTGAGAGAAGGTGTGTTTGGAGAAACCGGATGTGCTGGGATTGTTGGGTGTGATTATGTACGTCGAATGGGGATTCAAAGATTTTGAATCGTAGTGCGAGAATCTAAATCTCGCAGTACAGTATCGACTGGTTTGAACCAGTCATGTGATTCACTCAGGTGAATAAAGCAGTCATGAACCATGACCCTGCTTAGAGTTTGAAGCATTTCATCACTAAAGTCAATCCTGGTGTGACAACAGTAGACAAATAAACGGTAAAGTGCGATTCTCTATAATATAGGAAAAGAACTGTTGTATCAACAATTAAATTATAAAAAGTTGGGATTTTAAGATTTGCTATATTACAAAGATCCTGAGTTTAGGAGATCTGATGATAAATACTTTCACATTTTAAGACAGATGATCTTTTTTGACAGCAGGTCAAAATCTGAGGATCATTTGTCATAATTATGACTAAAGCATCATAACAAAGTCAGAGGCCATGGAGCTCTTTAAATGTTATTAATGAAATCATAAAATCAATTATTAAACTGTGTTGAATATTAAGTTTCTGCAAAACCACAAACTGAAAATTGAGAATCAAATCAGTCATCAGATTTTCATTGGGGAAAATCTATTTTAATCAGTGTGGGAATGAAGGACTGTATACTGGTAGATAGGAGAGCTGTACTCGAAGAGGTATGGCCATAAAAACACTGGAGTCAGAATTCAGGTTTTCTTTTATCAGAGTCAGAGCAGGCATCACAGACAGTGTCTCTGGGTGTGGTCTATAAACAAAGAAAGAGTGTTTGTTGCAATTCAGGAACTAACTATAACAAAAGACATTATTATTGTGAGATTAACCCTGTATAGACATTTACCACCTATTCTTCAAAATACCACAAGGTGGCACCAACCGTCCATAATTGAGCTATATTGCCAGAGTAATTATAAGTGGTGAGGTGTCCGGTAGAAGTGAAGGGATCTGCTCTGAGCCCCTTCTTGTTTGCAATGGTGATGGACAGGTTGACAGATGAGATCAGGCAGGAGTCTCCATGGAATATGATGTTTGCAGACGACACTGTGATCTGTAGTGAGAGTAGAGAGCAGGTGGAAGAGAGCCTGGAGAGGTGGAGGTGTGCTCTGGAGAGAAGAGGAATGAAAGTCAGTAGAAGCAAGAGAGAATACATGTGTGTGAATGAGAGGGAGACAGGTGGAAAGGTGAACATGCAAGGAGCAGAGCTAGTGAAGGTAGAGGACTTTAAATACTGTACAAAGTAACGGACAGAGCACAAGAGAGGTGAAGAAGAGAGTGCAGACAGGGTGGAGTGGGTGGAGACAAATGTCAGGGGTGATGTGTGACAGAAGGATAGCAGCAGGAGTGAAAGGGAAGATTTACAAAGTGGTAGTGAGACCTGCTGTGATGTTTGGTTTGGAGATGGTGGCAGTAACAAAGAGATGGGAGGGTGAGTTAGAGGTGTCAGAGCTGAAGATGTTAAGATTTTCATTAGGAGTGACCAGGAAGGACAGAATTAGAAATGAGGACATCAGAGGGACAGATCATGTTGATCAGTTTGGAGACAAAGTTAGAGAGACAAGGTTGAGATGGTTTGGACATGTACAGAGGAGGGACAGTGAATATATGAAAGGGCGGCATGATAGCTCAGCGCGTAGAGCAGTTGTCTTCAAACCCGAGGGTGAGCGGTTCGATTCCCAGTCTCATGAGGCTACATCTCAAGGTGTTCTTGGACAAGACACCAATACACGGTAGTAGCGCTCACACAGGTCTAGCAGCTGTCCACACAATTTCCCCAAGGGTATCAATTAATAAGCATTTCACTGTCATACTGTGTATGACTGTGTATGTGACAAATAAAATTTTAATTTGAAAATATATTGGACAAAGGATGCTGAGTATGGAGCTGCCAGGCAGGAGGAAAAGAGGAAGACCTCAGAGGAGGTTCATGGATGTAGTGAAGGAGGACATGCAGACGGTTGGTGTGACAAAGTAGGTTGCTGGTTGATGATCTGCTGTGGTGACCCCTAAACGGAGCAGCCGAAAGAAGATGATTGCCAGAGTAATTCAATGACGGTACAGAGTTTGCAGTACAGCTCAACTACTAAACAAACTATTAAGGAAATTAAACCGTATCTCACTGCTCAGAAAATCATAAGGTACTAAACAACATTCAAGGTATGCAACAATGTTCAACAGCATGGTAAATAATGTGGTATTAGACAAATCAACAGCAGTTAGTACTAGCAGCATAGTTAAACATCAGAAACTTCCAGAAGTGTAAACTGTTGTGACAAGAACACTCACATTGCTTCACTTGACGCACACTAGGAACTGGGAAAACTAAAAACCCATACTGTATTTTCTTTAAATTGTAGACTAACTCTGAACTGCTTCTGTCGCCAGTATAATGCTTACTGAGTGTCGGCAGCAGCGGGATAAGAGATGGGATGAGATAATAAGATATCTGTTTTTCTTTCCCACAGGCTGACAGTGACAATTTCAGAAAATCAACAGGAGAGACAGTGTGATCACGTTGGCTGCTGAAGAGTGTGTGTACTTGTCTACATTTATTCTTCCAATGATCTGTTGGAGTTTCACACCAAAAGACTGAAGATTTTTTTGTTTTCTTGTAACCATGTTGCAGCTGTTCATTTTCATTACTGTATATTCCGCTGAGCAGTTTTAGGAAGGATGGAGCCTGATCATTTAGGGCTTTATAAGTGAGAAGGATTTTAAACTCTATTCTATATTGTAAATGACTTTCAACATACATGTACATACATCTGGGTATGATGGACTGGAAAAAAATGTGTCCCTCAAATGTCAGATGTGTTTGTATGCTGAGGTGTAAGTTGCTGTTTCATGTCCAGATGAGTCATTATATTTTATTATATTTTTAACAGAGGTTATTTCAGCTTTGTGATGGAGCATGAACAACTGTATGTGTTTCAAGATTCAGAAAGCTATTATGAGGGAAATTGTTTTTGTGGATGGTGTCCATAAATATCTTCGCTATTTTAAGCTAAGCTGGTGTCTATTTCAAGAAGACTCTTTCTCTGCCTATTTTTTTTTGCATATGTTATTTCCCCTATGTTGCACTCGTTTGTGAATAAAGGTCAATTTGTGTATCAGACTCAATAACATTATATAAATAAATCCATAAGACATTATCAGGATATGGGTCTTCAATGAGTTTGACATGAGAGTTCAGACATCAGGCCTGAATAAAATCCAAGTAGCACTGGCTCTGGGTCCTGGGAAGGCAAAATTAGATGGTCCAGTCCCACTCTCATCCATGCTACATTCAAGATCTATGGGGAAACATGACTGTCAATACCTGAGGTTTTTCATCCCAGCCACAGGTCCAAATTGCCCTTATAACCAATTTTTAATCAGTTAACAGGATAAGTAAAACTACCATTACCGTTTTTAACTCGGGTAATGAGACACGTTTCTAAAATCATGTTCGTTCCAGTACTGTCACTTTAGTTACTGCATCATGACTAGGGGCCTGGTCAATGCGATAAGCATCAGACTGGGATGCAGAAGGTGGCAGGATCAAATCCCAGCCCAGACTCTTTGCCCATCCCCCATACTAGGTGTGTCCTTGAACAAGACACTCAGCGCTAGTGAGATGGGATGATGGTATACTTTTTGTGTGTGAAAGCAGCAAGAAAAATATACACTTTAGCTGATTTTTACATAATTGGCTGATCAGTGTAACTCAACAGTCCCTTTACAGAGCAAACAAAGCAAAACTTATTAAATCATGTCAGAAACATTTGATATAACGTGTCGAGTGTACAACATCAACAGGGACTTGAAGTCACCAACTGACTCTGTTATAATCTAATCCACAGTTTTGCAGATGTGTAACTGCTGTCAGAAACCAGTTATACAATGTAAGTTAATTTAATGACCTGGTAAATACGTGAAGAATTTGTTTCATTATAGTTAACAAATGAAACCTTTTTTGTGCAACATTAATGTTATTACGAATGCTGCAATGTATATTAAGTTTCATGTGCAGTTAACAGGAGAACTAAAGTTTATCGGTTGCCATTCAGTCAGTGTCTTATTGTCAGCGACACTATATTTCATGTGTGAGAGAGAGAGAGCTGTCGTGTTCGGCAGAGATTATGTTCAAGTTATGTTGTGTTTTTTTTGAAGAGTTAAGAATTTTTGGAGTGAAGACTCATAAAGTTTATTACCCTCCCCACAAGTTAAAGCGGCCAGTGAGGTACGTTATGTTATTGTTACGTTACGTTTAATGCTGCTGGACGTTAGCAGACTTTGCAAATTAATTAGGTAGCGTCTATCAACATTTATCGTCCAGTTAGCGTCTTATAATTTTACCAAGATTATTTAAGTCCTGTTTCTGTTGTGAATGTTTATTTATGATGCTCTGTGAGAATGCTTTCGTTGTGTCACTGATTAATGATGTTTGTATGTGTATTTATTGTATTTTATTTTTCTGCAATTTAGTTCTCACGACATGTAAAGGGCACGTAAACGACGTGAAAACAAATGTGCAATAAATGCCAGTCAGAAAGAGAACACCTTGTGTCTTGATTTAACTGAGGGGAGTTACAAGGTGCAAAAACGTTAAGAAAATGCAAAACCAGATGTACATGCTACTAGAAGAGTTCCAGCACCACTAAAGGACAAACTAAAGAAAGAACTGGACAGGATGACAACACTGGGGGTGATAAGAAAAGTACGGGTGAACTGAGACTCTGCATGGATCCAAAAGACCTAAATGAGAACATTAAACGTGAACATTACCAAATACCCAAACGTGAAGAAATAACCAGATATTTTGCAAAATTTGATGCCTCCCAAGGTCTAGCAGCTAAAGCGAGATGAAAGCAGCACCAAATACTGCACCTTCAATACATCATTTGGCAGGTACTGCTTCTTGAGACTGCCTTTAAGAATAAGCTCAGCATCAGAGATATAATTGAAGGCCTGGAAGGTGTACGAGTTTATGTGGATGACATAATCACCTGGGGCTCTACAGCACAGGAACATGAGGAGAGATGACAAGAGTACTTGAACAGTACAGAAATATGGACTGAAACTCAACAAAAGCAAATGTCAGGAGTGCATGAAATAGTTTTTTGAGAGACAAACTCTCTGCACAAGGTGTTCACCCTGACCAAGAAAAGATCCACAGACCAAACAGGAGTGCTACGCATAATGGGAATGTGAACTTCATCAGTAAATTCATCCCCAATTTGTCTGCTAGGACATTGTGCATGAGTGAGATCCTGCATAAGGAACATGTTTCTGCTGCACGAAAAAACAGTTTTGACTCGTTTCTTATGTTGGTCGGCTTCTTTGTTTTTGATATGGAGTCACAGTCACAACAAAGATCATTAAAAGTGTCTGTGGAGATTAATACAATTCCATTACAACAACAACAACGGAACATGTTTTCAAGTGGCTGTGTTGGTTTTTTGGACGACGCAGTTCAATTAAGTTTTAGAGAAGCTGCTCGTTGCCTCCATTACCCGAATGTAACAGTCGGCTAATGCACGAGGGACACAACCTATTCTTAGGAAAATATATGGATATATGAATGAGATGTCACTTAAATAATCTCATTCTGATTATACAAATCCTAATAATTACACAGGTCTGCAACCAAAAAAACTGCATAGTATTTTCTTATAGATTTTTACTCACTGAACCTGAATTTCAAAAATTTCATCACTTACAGTTTTTTTTTGCAGAACTCGTGTTAAACTGAAATCTGGTATCCTATTCTTGAGTCAAAAACCATATCCAATAGTGATTTCTTACATTAATATTTCTAAAAGCGACACTCAAGAGAGATACACGTAGAAAATGCGAGGAATTGAGGGGGGTCAGTGGGTTTGGCGGTGTGAGGAGCTCAGATGATCATATCCAAACAGGTTTATTTTGTTCATAGAGAAAGGTAAGGAATCTCACTGGCTGGTATAAGCATGTTTTGACATGTTTTCTGTGGTATTATTTCATAGCTGATTGTGTTTTTTTAATGTAAACTCCTCATATTTTGCATATTTTGATGGAGGGAAATGGAGATCATTTTTGGATTCAGCTCCCTAAAAACCATTAAATTTACCCCATGCAGCTGAAAATTTTTTTTGTGTTGTGCTTGTGTAACTGGGTCAATTTAGATTATTGTTATATCTTAGTTATAATTACACAAAATCTGTTCTCAGCCCTTAACTGTTCTATCATACCTGACTGTTAATACCTCCAAGCCTGTAGTTGTCCTTGTTGTCTGTTGTCCTGATGTCTTTTTATCTTTTCTTCTTCTGTGGTGGACCCCTTATAAATTTGGGGTATCCCCTTGACCTCTCCCCTTTTCTACAATCCCCCTGTGGGAGAGGTTAGTGTCATCCTATTCCATCTTGTGATTCCTCATTGTTTTGCTATAAGCTAACTTCCATCCCACCTGTTTTTATTTGTTTATAGGAGCTGGAGCGGGCGATTAATTACATGGAGGTTTTTCCTTTTTTTTGTCATTCATGTCAGAAAATAAACGGAGATAATCTCCAAAGAGATCCCAGTGTCGATATCCATCCTACATACACAACGCAGAAACTTACACTTGTGATAATTAAAGCTGTGCTATTTTCACCTGTCGCTAGACGCTTTTTGAAAAAGATGCACTATAATGACATTTAGCACTCGATGCTTGCATTTTGCATTTCCTGTGGCTGCTTCACAATAAAAGCCTCCCACTGTTATGCAAGTTGAACACTTTTAATGTGAAAGAATAACAGGAAATCCTTGGTTCCAGTAAGCAATTAACAACCAAATTGTTTTATTGACCATAACAAACTCAAATGCTACAATGAAAATAGTACAATAATACAAGTGGATACGTTTATAACCATAAAACCAGTCTCTGACTATTTAATGTGTCTTTACTGACAGATGGATGAGCTACAGATTCACAGAGTGACAGTGATGGTGGAGCAGCTGGGCTGAGCCTGAGAGGAAGTTATCACTGTGGACCACCAGCTTCATGACTCACATTCATGCCCTTACAAACATATTGTCTGGATATATTGACTGAAATGTCTTTTCTATGACTTTTGTATTTTTCACAATTTTCCCTTGTAATTAATTTAAATTAATGTTTTATTAAATATTTACAACTAATAAAATACAATAACTTTAAAAAGTGTTTCAGAGGTTTCATTAAAGGTTTTGTCGAAAATATTTTTTTTTGTTATGTTAAAATGTTGATTATAAACATTTTAGACGTAACTTACGTAAAACAAGCAGACAGAAGTACGTATTGTTTTCCTGAAAGGTTAGCAAATGATACCCACACACTATCATTTACCAAATTATTGACTATTGTCCTGCAACACAATCAAATGCAAATAAAAACCGGAACTTCCGTAAACTTCCGTTTCTGTGCCACCAAACAGGAAGAAAAAGGACAGGAACAGGAAGTAAATTCAAACTGCGGAGCGCGTATTTTCTCTCGTGGTTAAAACGTTGAATATAACAGAAAGAAATGTGCATATTTGTTATTTAGTGTTTCTGGGAATACGTGAAATGATCAGAATAAAAGTGTTTGTCGGTGAACGGAGCAGAAAGTGGAGCCGCAGACTGACCGTGAAGATTTATTGGAGGTAAGATTCTGGACGCTGAGAGGAAATAACCGGTTTAATTAAAATGAATTTTCGCCTTTTTCAGACCGCGGTGAAGTTAGTTTTAGGTTGGATGTTCGACAGATATTCAGCGGCTTCTTCAGCCGCGTCTTGTTGCTCAGATTTACCCGGTGCTGGGAGCGAGGTTACGGGCAGCTCACGTCTGTTTATTAGCCGAGACTCTAGGGACCGTCAACAAATTACCGATCAATGGTGTTCAAAAACCAAAAAATCAATATATTCCAGGACATTTGAGTCCGTGTCTCCAGATTAATGCCGAATCATTTCAATAGATGGGAGCAATGAGACACACCTATGTTTGAGAGACACAACCATTTTTAACTCATTTTTAACCATCTGCTATTTTACTGTAATATTTTTCATTAATAAATATCATATTCTTTCAATAGCTTCCTTGTCATGTGACCTGTTGGTCCAAAGTCAGTGCAGAATTATTTTACTACACTGATAGAATGAGACACAACCATTTTTAACTCATTTTTAACCAATCAAAGAAATAATCAAATTTAATTTAATTTAATCAAAGAAACCTGAAGTCAAGCCCCATCCAAAGGATATTTTCAGCACCTACAAATAGATCCCTTTGCTGTACATTTGCACACAGACACTGGAATAAGGATTTTGGCTGAACACTTAAGACAGTCTTCACCCATCACCCTCCACCTTGATGCTACAGGCGGTGTGGTTCAGAAAATCCCGGGTCAAGATAAGCAAGTCTTATATTATGCTTTAGTTTTGCCAGGCATGGGTAAAGACAAACCTCCTTTGCCGATCACAGAACTGATCTCAAACAGCCACACCATTCCTTCCATCACCCATTGGCTCATGGAATTTAAAAGGAAACTGTCACACACCACTAAAATACAGATAGCACAGGTTGAGACAGATTACAGCTGGGCCCTGATTAACAGTGTACTACTTTCATTTAAGAAGGAGGATATTTCTGTCTACCTTGCCAGAGCATTTGACATTGTGTCTGGAAGACATGAAGTCACAACAAACTTCACTGTGTTGCATCTGTGTTCAGCCCATATATTGAAGGCTGTGTCCCAAGCATTTGACAGAAAAACCAGAGACAGAGGCATACAGGAGTATGCAACATTCAGTTTTGCATATCTCCTCAACTGCAGAAGTATGCAGATTGCCCTTCAGATTTTTTATCATATGTGTGTGCTTTTTGAGGCAGAGGAGATGACCCATTTGGTAAAACAAAGCAAAGCATACCTTGACAACTGTATTTTGCAAACCAAAAACACGAGGGTGGAAGACTGTGATCAAGAACCTGCAGATGAAGAAAGCTCCACTGAGAAAACTGCTAACAGTATTGTTGGAAAGTCGCCTTTTACACATGCTTTTCATGTTAGACGGGACCAAGCAGAGTGTGACTATCTGTCTGACAATGCAGTTGGCATAAAAAAATCCTTACCTCTGTCCTGGGATCATTGATGTGCTTCAAAGAAACTATATGGGGATCATCCCACTGTGGAGTGGTTTGTTGCTTGGGAATCTGTCACGACACAGCAAATCTGCAACCAGCCCTAAAGATGGATCTGAAAAAAACAGAGATACCAACTGCCATGTAGAACTCTGGTTTGGATTGTTAAAATGGTCCATGCTGCAAAAACAGAAGTTCTTGAGACCAGCTGAGTTCATTTCAAAACTTTTTTCCTCCATACAAGGAAGATATGTTGAGCACATCATGCAACATAATCTGACAATGGACATCATGGATCAAACCCTCATTAGTCTGAGGA
>JAUBNQ010000083.1:0-13490 GCA_032353495.1 Ctenopoma kingsleyae | reverse complement strand
ACACCCATGTCACACCTCTTCTCACCTCTCTCCACTGGCTCCCAGTAGCTGCTCGCATTGAGTTTAAATCCTTGAAGTTTGCCTACAGGGCTGTAAATAGAACTGCACCCTCTTATACCAACATACTATTAGTAAGCTACACTCCCGCACGCCCTCTCAGATCTACAAATGAAATGAAACTAAAAATTCCTTCTTCACTATCCCAATCGAGTCTATTCTCCTTTGTTGTCCCTGAATGGTGGAACGACCTGCCCTGCTCCATTCGACTAGCTGAGACTATCAGCACCTTTAAAAAACACTTGAAAACTCACTTGTTAAAAAGTATTTTAAATGAGTCTTACACAGATACACACACAAATTGTCCAGCAGTAAACGATTCCTAGCATGTTCTTTATCTTGACAAGTTGAGCCTTATCAGGGCTCTTAGTTTGTAGTAACTCAGAATTTGAAGAAATCTGCCTAGTAAAGTATTATGAATAAACAGTGATCTGATTAAATAAATATGATTATGATATTTGTCCTCCCCACCACCAGTTCCTTTATTTTGCTGATGTTGAGCTGGAGATGGTTACAGAACGATGGCCACGGGCAGAAATGATCTCATGTGGCGTTTTGTGGAGCACCTGATCCTCTGGAACATTTATCCAGCCAGGACACTCTGAAGGGGGTCGGGGTGGGATTGTCCAGGATTGAGAGGAGTTTGGACATCATTCTCCTCTCAGCTATAATATATAGAGGGTCCAGTTCTGGAACTAGAGCTGGACCCTAACCTCCAGATTACATAGTACAGTCTGTTAGTCTCTGCCACCTTCAAGCTGCATTACAGTTATTATTTAATTCCCAGGTCTTCTTTATTAATCATGAGGCAAACGGCTCATCTAAACATCTAACTAAAACTATCAGCTAGATCAGTGGTTCCCAACCTTTTTTCCTTGAAGCCCCCCTTGCCTGTGTCCACGACAAAGCCGGGCTCCTACCCGCATACAAACAGTAACAGAATAAAGTGATAAATTACAAACTTATATTTGCAAAAAATAAACAGTAGTCGTGGGGTTTTGTTCTTATACGCCTTGTTTTACACTGTAGGCTACATTGAAAATTTAGATATAGATAGATTAGATCAGTGGTTCTCAACTGGTCCGGCTTTGGGACCGACCATCACCACTTAATGACAAGCAGCAACCTGAATCGAGGAGAATTCACAAATTTACTGGATGAAAGGATGGTCCAGTTGGAACCTGAGGTAGTAGAAAAGAATATCACAGTACGCCAAAACAAAAAGACTAGAAAGTAGTGGCAAAGCTAGAGAGGTAAATATTCCTTTATAACATACATACAATGTCCTATTAAAATGATTCAGTCACTTATTCAAGTAATGATCCTAAGGCTGACATAACAATCAGATCATTTCAGTCACATTCATTTTTTAAAAATACAATAAATAAAACATGCAACTACTAAGTATTTTCCAAAAATTCAAATTTTTACCAGAGAATCATCAGTCACTTAATGACACTCAACACTGCTCTATACAAATAATATAGGTTTCTTCATTAACCGTTTTTAAGAGTGCAATTCAAAAGGATTAAAGTATACAAAATTAACTTTTCGTGCTTTCAATTACATAATCAGTAGATTCACCATGCTCTTCTTCTTCGCGTGCAATGGCAGATGTTAACTTGCATTAAGCGGCATTATCGCCACCTACTGGAATTGACGACACATAATTGATTTTTTTTTCTTTGATAACCTTCCAACCTCAGCTCAGACTAAACTGTGCGCACTCCCCAGCGATCTCTAGCGCCCACCTGAGGGGCGGATCCCAAGTTGGGAACCACTGAGCTAGATCCCTGCTGTTGCTGTGCTTAGTAACAGAAACACATTCCTGACGTCTTTGAAAAACCAATGCAAAATTTTAACAAGATTGCACTTACACATGTATATATGTAGTACAAAACTAAACATGTTGTATCCATGCTTTATTCAATGATTGGTTTTTTAAATGTCTTATTTTTAAGAATACTCTCAGTATATCTGTTTAAATGCAAGTGTTTCCCAGCCTGTGTTTTTTTTGTAAGTCCATGTTTTGCTAAGTTTAGTTTTCACTGTCTCGTTCTGCTAATGTGCTAAAACTGATTTGTCCATGCAGGTACTGAAAGTCAAACCAGATTAAGGTTTACAGACCAAATGAGTGCAGGCATGGCCACAGCTCCGGTAAGAAAAGGATAACATAATTATAATATATAAAACAGTTGTTTTGTTGGTCCTATTCACTGGGTAAGACTTATACTGTGACCGGTGTTTCTTTTAAAAGTCATATCTCATCTTAGTATGACCCAGATTATGTCACACTGTCAAATGTACACCAGTCTTTTTTTCTCTGTCTCCCAGACCAAGGACGACAAAAAACCAAAGCCTGGGGATTTAATAGAAATCGTCCGTGGCATTTATAATCACTGGGCTCTTTACATTGGCGATGGCTTTGTTGTTCACTTGGCACCACTCTGTGAGTTCCTCCACTATTGTGTGAATATTAAGCACCAATATCTGACAGATCACTTTCACATCAGACCAGAACATTAGATTTGACAATTTGTTTAAAAAACACTTTTGAAACCTAATACAGCTATGTCTGTTGCTCTCTTTCTCTTCTGTTTTATTTGTAGCTGAGGTTGCGGGGTCAGGCGTCAACAGTGCAAAGTCTGTCCTAACTGAGAAGGCTATGGTGAAGAAAGAGAAACTGAGCGACGTGGTAGGAACCAACGAATGGAGAATCAACAACAACACGGACAACAAGTACGAACCTCGCCCGGCTCATGTCATTGTTAAGGAGGCCTGTGAACTAGTTGGCAAGGAGCTGCCTTACTCTCTCCTCATGGGGAACTGTGAGCACTTTGTCAATGAGCTGCGCTACGGCAAGGCAGAGTCCCGGCAGGTGGGTCAACCCGTGTTCTTCTATGCCATTCTGTGGACCAGGGGACTGTGTATAGAACTGGATTTGTACCAAAAAGGTCCAACGTGAATCAAAAACACTAATGTATCTCCTCTCTTCAGCTCTTTCCAAAAGCCCAACTGATAATAAGCTGTTGAAACCCAGCTTATGTGTTCCTGCTCACCAACTCTTTCTTTTCCTCCGCAGGTGCGTAACGCAGTTATGGTTGCAGGTGCTGCGGTAGGAGCGGTAATGATAGGCTCTGCAGTGAGCTGGTATTTGGTGGGAGGCGGCAACAAAGAAGAAAAGCAAGAAAAGGACACACAGTGATTGAAGTTACAGGTCAACTGTTCGGCAAAGTTGAACTTATCATGGTTAATCTCAAATAACTGCCAAATTTACATGCAATTAAATTGAACAACAACAAAAAACATTGGCTCCTAATTATTAAATCTAATTATACACAAGAATGAAGAAATAATGTTAGCTTGAATCTAATATTGCTTAGATCAAATCTAAATAGTCACTGTGAGGCATAATATTTTACACAGTTAAAGGAGAGGAGGAGATTTTAAATGGGTCTAACACACACACACACACATTCACGTCAACATATCTACTGTACTAAACACTGAAGGGGATTATGAGAAACTGCATCTGGAAATATTTCTTTTCATCTCTTTCAAATGCAACTATGGAACATGATATGCAACAAAAAAAATAATCTGGTGTGAAGGACACTGAAGACCAGCTGGTGGCTGGACTGAGATGAAGGTGTGAAAGTCGACCCCATTATAAGTAAATAACCCAGATTCAATGAGACCTCCCATCAATCTATTCTACGTGACCCTATTCCTTTAGCAGTATCCACATAACAGGATAATTCACATTTGTGCCTGATGTCACTAAATGCCACAGCAGAATTAAACTGTAAACCACACCACCTCAATGAGATAAAACCTTTTGTCCTTTCCTAAGTCATATTTGCTCCGACAAATTTCATTAATCACTCTTGAACCAGAACCTCTGACTTGAAAAAACATTAATTAGAAAATTAATTATAAATTAAGATTATTCTCACGACTATAGACTCACCTCCAGAAGTATTGCTATGTTAAGGCCAATTCTTTAGTTTTTGCTGTTCCCTGAAGATATTTGTCATTAACATCAAAACATCAGGTGAAAGTTATGAGTGTCAGCCTTTTTTTCCTGTTAATCAAACCAACAATTGTTAAAAACGCAAAACATATAAGACAAAAATACTGATAAAGTAGATAAAATATACATTTTGGTTGCATGTCTCTTGAAAGCTGAATCAAATGGTTCGTTTATCTAATTTCTGAACCCCTTGGAAAATATTTGTGTAACAACAACAAGAAAGTGCATGTAAGATAAAATATCTCTATTTTTGTAATGAAATAAGCAAAATTAAAGGGAAAACACAATTTATAAATTCTAAACATTATCACAGTATTTAATTTTTTTACTGACTATTACGGAAGTGTGGTGACTTTTGTGGTTCTTGACAATGAAACAGTGCAAGAGGCTCAGGACTAAAAGGGAATGGCTCTAAACTAGTTGAAATATAAACTCATTCATTAAAATATTGAAGTTAACATAAGAGCATATGCTGAAGAATGATTAGCTTCTGATTTCACGAACACACCTGAATACAGTAATCAGCATGCAGGGTAGGGATTGTTGGAAAACAAGCAGGGGAGTGAAACTCACACATAAGGACTCCACTTCCACTTCAGTAGCACACTGACATCTAGTGGTTTGTAAAATGTACAACTTGTAAAACGTAAACAGTAAATCGTCATCAAGTTTTAATGTTCACAGCTCACAGAACCATCTGGCAGAATCACAATGAGCACAAGGATCATTCTGACTACCTCAAAAAAACATATTTAGTACATATGGCATAATAATAATTCTAATCATGTTTTGCAAGTATCTGTGTTAAACACAGCCACAGAGTATGTCAGGGTCATTTGCCAACAACACACAGTAGCACTGCTGTGCTGCTAGATGAAGGCAAGATGAAGCCTCATGAAGCTTTCCATCCAATTGGTTCACTTATTGGGTCGAAGCTTCCCGGTGCTTTATTTGCTCCACTGCGCCAACAATTAATGAGTGAATAATGTTTGTGATGTCGATACATAAATTATGAACTCATTAACATACTGTCTAGAGTGAAGAGGGAAAGTGGAAACAAATAGGGGACAGTTGTGATGTTGTTGTTCTTGTGTGACTTAGATTGTGACTGCTGATGTTATTAAGGATGTTTTAATTTCTACTTAAAGAAATATCTTCTCCACGGTGCTGAGGTTTAGGTGTTTTATGAGAAGAGCTCCATTGCTTTCGCTGCCCCTTATGTTTCAAATCACCGTTTTCTGAATCGTTCACGTGGTACAGCCGGCTCACGAGGCTTCACATATCACCACATACGGCATCGATACAAACCTCGATACGCGCTTCGAAGCCTTGACACAGAGGAGCACATCACTAGTTATCAGCACTGTTTTTTCACTACAAGATGGGTTCGAATCTCTGGCTCAGCCATGAGCATTTCTGTGTGAGTGTTCTCCCCACATTTGCATGGGTTTTTTTTCTGGGTCAGGGGCAGATCTACATGGGGGCAGCCGATTCTTTTTTAAATTAGATACAGATAGTTTTAAATACTAGCACAGAAAGAGTTTGAAGTAATGCAACCAGAAGTAATGTGTGTCCCTTTATTTAATTCTAGTCAAAACTGCAACCGCAAAAAACTTCAGGCATTTGACTTACTTGAGTGTTTTAATTACATTAGATTAGATTAGATAGAACTTTATTGATCCCTCAGGAAGGTTCCTCCGGGAAATACTTCTTTGCTGTGCTGCTCCCCCAGCACACAGCGTAGAAAAGGACGCTGGGGACCACAGACTGATAGAACATCCACAGGAGCTTCTTGCAGATGTTGAACGACCGCAGCCTCCTGAGGAAATAGAGTCTTCTTTGACCTTTTTTGTATACCTGCTGTGTGTTGTGTGTCCAGTCCAGTTTGTTGTCAACCCACAGCCCGAGGTACTTGTGTGTGCTGACCACCTCCACCTCCTCTCCCCCGATGTGAACCGGTTATAGACCTCCCAAAGTCCACGACCAGTTTCTTGGTTTTTTGAGGTGTTGAGCTGCAGGTGGTTTATGTGGCTCCAGGCAACAAAGTTCTTCACCAGGCTCCTGTACTCCTCTTGCTGGTCATCCCTAAATCACCCCATGATGGCCGTGTCGTTTGCAAACTTCTGAAAGTGACATAATTAAGAGTTATAGCAGAAGTCTGAGGTGTACAGACTAAAGAGGAGAGGGGACAGCACTGTTCCCTGCGGTGCTCCTGTGCTGCTGACCACGGTGTCAGATGTGGTGTCTTTAAGCCTGATGTACTGTGGTCTGTCGGTGAGGTAGTCAGTGATCCAGGCTACCAGGCAGGGGTCCACTTGCATTCCGGTCAGTTTTTCTTGGAGCAGGCAGGGCTGGATTGTGTTACAGGCACTAGAAAAGTCCAGAAATCGCACTGCTGTATTTGAACACCTGGCAATCAGCAAGAATTCTGGCTCTGAAAGACCCGTCTCAAATGTCTCAAAGACATTACATTAGTCTTATCACAATGTAAGGACCGTTTTTCCTGCTGAACAAAAAGCAAAAAATCTCAATATTTTATTTAGTCTCTTATTCCAGTATCTGTTCCATTCAAATTACATTTAGAGTCTAATATCATGTAATTGTCTTTGTTTGATATAGTAAAATAAAATAAAAAATCATATCTCTTTTTAATGGCCTTAAATTGTTCAAATAACTAAACATCTGAGTTGAACATCCCTTCTTCTGAAGTATGCAGGAATCAGCGATGAGAGCAGAATGAATGGAAAGTTTACAATAATCATCAGCATCAACAGACTTGTGATCATAGAGGACAAACAAGGAGACATTTCTTTAGTGTTTTTTATTCATGAACATCAGGTTTCAGGCTGAAAGGTCACAAAATTTCAGCATCAACGGTCATTTTCTTAAGAAGAAGCAACAAGACAAAAGACAAAAACTGCTATTTGTAGGAAACTTTCAAAAGAACTAAGCATGCAGCAGATGCCAAAAGTAATACATTTGCCTATATAAACGTTTTATTTTGAAACTCATCTGTTGAAAGGATAAAGAAAACATTGTGAAAACCATGATATACCATATGTAGATAAGACATAGCAGTGATTCTGCTGTCAAGTTCAAGAAAACACGACAAAATAGATCGGTGGTGTCACCAGGAGCAGAAGACCTGCTCTTGTACTTTCTGAGTCATTTCATAGAGAATGAGGGAGTAACCTGGCACAGCCGGAGTTAATTACTGCAACAATGAGACAAAATGGCGGCAACAGAGAGAAACAGAAACAAACATCATGTGCAGAAACTCCAGCAGCAGGTGAATCAGTTTGACTAAACATTTGATATTTAAAACAGTCTGATCATGGAGTTACAGCAGAAACGACCAAAAGCCAAAGAAATTATAATTCATTATTTAATAATTCATAAATTTCCTGCTGAAATAAACGTCACTCTGCGAAGGGAAGGAAAACTGTACAAGCAAAAGGGATAACCGCACCCTGGAGAGGATTGTGAAACAAAGCCCAATCAAAAATGTGGGGGAGATTCACAAAGAGTGGACTGCAGCTGGAATCTGTGCTTCAAGAACCACCACGCACAGACGTCTGCAAGACATGGGTTTCAGCTGTCGCATTCCTTGTGTCAAGCCACTCTTGAACAAGAGACGGCGTCAGAAGTGTCTCGCCTGGGCTAAAGTTAAAAGGACTGGACTGCTGCTGAGTGGTCCAAAGTTATGTTCTCTGATGAAAGTAAATTTTGCATTTCCTTTGGAAATCCAGGTCCCAGAGTCTGGAGGAAGACAGGAGAGGCACAGAATCCACGCTACTTGAGTTCCATTGTAAAGGTTCCACAGTCAGTGATGGTTTGGGGTGCCATGTCATCTGCTGGTGTTGGTCCATGTTTTCTGAGGTCCAAGGTCAACGTAGCCATCTACCAGGAAGTTTTAGAGCACTTCATGCTTCCTGCTTCTGACCAAGATGCAGATTTCATTTTCCAACAGGACTTGGCACCTGCACACAGTGCCAAAGCTACCAGTGCCTGGTTTAAGGACCATGGTATCCCTGTACTTGATTGGCCAGCAAACTCGCCTGACCTTAACCCCTTAGAAAATCTATGGGGTATTGTGAAGAGGAAGATGCAATACGCCAGACCCAACAATTCAGAAGAGCTGAAGGCCACTATCAGAGCAACATGGGCTCTCATAAAACCTGAGCTACAGACTGATGCCACGCCGCATTGCTGCAGTAATCCAGGCCAAAGGAGCTCCAACTAAATATTGAGTGCTGTACTGTACATGCTCATAATTTTCAGTTGGCCAACATTTCAAAAAATCCTTTTTTTGCTTTGGTCTTTATTAATATTCTAATTCTCTGAGATACTGAATTTGGGATTTTCATGATTTCAGTCATCAAAAATAAAAGAAATAAACATTTGAAATATGTCAGTCTGTGTGTAATGAATGGATATAATAGACAAGTTTCACTTTTTGAATGGAATTACTGAAATAAAACAACTTTTAACGATATTCTAATTTTATGACCAGCACAGGTATTCTAGCAATTTACTGTCCACCAGCCACAGTTTCATGTTTTGAAATGAAAATGTTAGAGGAAATTTAATGATTAGTAAATCATTAATCATACACAATCTGCTAATTTGTGTCAGTGTGTATACATTAGATAAAATCTGACTTGAACATCCCTTCTTCTGAAGAATAAAGGAATCAGAGATGAGAGCAGACTGGAAAGTTCACAATCATCAGCAGCATTTTGCCAAAGTTTGTATTTAAACTAAGTCACTCAACATTATCTCCAAATTATTTTCACATCCAACAGACTTCTCCTCTGCAGCAAAATAGAAGAGAGGAGAGTGAAGGAGTAAAGGATTGACATCATACTGTAATGTTATAAAGCCAGACGTTTGTTGTAATTGGACTTCTTGACTTCAGGTGTTAAAATGGCAGCTGCTGTCATATACAGTGACATCAAAATGGCAACTGGTGTAAGGTTTATTTTTGCCATTAGCAGTCAAGAATGCTGGACATCAATCAAGTGATTTGGTTGGTAATGAGCAAAGAAATGTCTGGGATAGGGCTGGGGCCAAAATAAAGATGGTTAGGCTTAAAAGTTAGTTTGAAGGCGTTAGTTTGAAGTTAGTTCACGACACGTGACTGGATGACGACTATGCAAACAACGTGATTTAGTGTCTAACCCTAACGCATAAATGTCATGGTTAGGCATAGTAAAAACGAAAATTTGCTATTGAAACTAGTTCTTCCTTAACTTTCTGCCATGTGACTGGATTACTCCAATGCAAATATAACTACATCGCGACCATGCAAGCAAAGTGATTTGGTTTGTATCAAGCACAGGATGTCTGGGTTAGGGTTGGGCACTAAATTAACAAAGTAAGCTTATTAAAAATGTGTCTTTTTGGCCTTGAATGATTGCTTCTTAACTTGACATGATGCTCATCATGTGACCTACATTAGGTTCTAAGTGGTTATGTTCATCACACTACAAGTAACAATACCATCAAGAAATTTCTGGTCTCCTGTGTATAAGTCTTGGGTGTTGTCGTGTTGACCATCCACCCCAACCCTCAAGCTTTGGGGATATAGTGTAATATATCCTAATATAGGATATAGTGTTTTTTTTCTGCTGTTACAAATGACCTAAACAGTCGTATTTCGCGTAGGTCATATCATAACCACGGATCAGAAAAATGTACTTGAGGAACTTCATTCTTAAGTGAAGGAGTCACAGGTTTTCAGTTTTGTTTTGGTTACATGTTACCTAACCAACAATTTTTCAACCAGACCTGATCGGAGTCTGTTGTGGTTTGGCTGCTTTAGATTCCAGCTCAGATCAAACCTCAAGACCTGTATGGTGAACATTTCAGATTCTGGTAAAGAGTTAAAAAATCCTGCTCATTCCGTGTGTAATGAAATAGTACTGAATTAGAAATGAAGAAACATGTTGAACCTAGAGTTAAACTTTTATTAAGGAAGGAAATTATAATAGAGGTAATAAAATTTTGTGTTATGCAGAGAAAGAAAACCAAAGATTAACAATCAAACTGTTGATAAATCATCAGGTTGATGAGTTTTACTCACTTTATAAACTTAAGTGGGTTTAGATTCTTATTTAACCAAGGTCTACCGAATCAGGCTGCATCAGGCAGGACATATGAATCCTCATTAGAGATTTTCACACAGCCATGGATAATATCACTGTCTGCTTATTTTTCCTTTTTTATATGATTTAATTCTACCTGTGAGGTACATCTAAGAAAGTTGTGATTTTAAAGGGAATATAACTGATTATAACATTGTTGATTCTATAAGTTGATCTGGTCATTGAGGAAACTCCTGGTTCATCACAGATTCAGGAGTAAAGAGACCAGAGACAAATATACATCATCTGATGTCCTGCGTCATGTGAAGAACAGACCAACATATCATTCCTAGTCTCCTCCCTCCTCATCTCCTCCCTCCTCTCTGTGACCTGTGGAAGAAGAAGTAGATGTGAGTAGTGAGGTGTCAGGTAGGTGATGAAACCATTTCCTCTTCAAACTCCTGTCAGACATTATCTACTGCACTTTGATCACATCACTCATAGCAGCAGTTTCTACAAAGTCTCATCAACAACATCTGTAGAAAACACCAACATCTAATCAGGGATGTTTTAGTCTCACATCAACAACATAACATAACAACTCACCTGGTTCAACAGTCAGGTTGATGACGCTCCTTGTGTTCCTAGTTCTTCCCTGGTTGATAAAACAGCGATATGTTCCACTGTCAGAAGTCGTCCCCTCCTTCAGAATCAAAGACACGTCTCCATCCTTCATCTGTTTGTCCTTCAGCTCCACGTGATCTTTATAATATGGATGCTGGTTGTCTGGAACAGATCGTCCATCTCGGAACATAAAGACATAACCAGCCTTTTGTAGGTCAGGTCTGATCCAGTCTACAGCTGTGACGTTAGTGTTGCTGAAACCTCGACATGGCAGAATGACCCTGTGTCCAGATTTAGCTGTGATGTCCGTGTGCTCTGAAGTAAAGGAAAAGCAGAGATTAGTGATGTTAAAGTGAAGCTGTCTCATTTCCACAGCAGCAGTCGGTCAGTGATTAAAACATGAAAATCTCACAGCTGCTGTATTTACTGTTGCTGCTTAATTCAAACTCCAACATGAAGCAGGAGGAGTTCAGTGAACACAACACATCCAGTGGACCCACCTGTGTGTCCAACCATCAAAGTGACGTTGCTAATGTGCTTAGGTGCAGATCTCTTACTGCGCTGTGAGCCCCTCTTTCCAACATGGCACTCGTATGTTCCAGCATCTTTGGCGGTGACGTTCTTCAGAATCAGAGAAGCGTCTCCATCTTTCATCGTTGGATCTCTCAGCTTCACTCGACCATGAAAAGATGGATGTTGTTCATCTTCATACCTCTGGCCATCTCTGATGAAGAACACGTAATCATCTGACTCCATGTCAGGTTTAATCCACTCCAGCAGTTCGATGTCAGCATCTCTGGGACCCTGACACTGAAGAATGACATCGTGTCCAGGTTCTGCTGTGATCTCTTTTTAGTTTGAGGAACAAAAGAAAGGAAAAGCAAGCAAAAGTTAATAAGTAAATATTCAAACTGTTCTATGGTCAAAATAGTGAAATATATTTCGACTAAAACGTAGTCCGTTTAAAGCTCAATTTACCACAGATCATCAAGAAATAACAGCAGAGATGACATGAAAACCTCTGTGAGACTGGATGTCCTTATCTGTTGTAGATATATGTATTTCAAAGAACTTCACTTATAATGATGTCAGATTTTTTCTGGTTCTGTTCTGAATGTTCCTATTTGTCAGTGTGTTATGCTACAGGCGTCATCAGCTCACTCTTCACTTAGTAGGAAAGTTGCTATGATTACATCAGAACTAGAAAATATAATGACACTAAGATCCACAGGGAGAGGGAACTGATCTTGATGCTGTTGTTTACATGAATGTGTAGCCTGGAGTTGTTCCAAATATATCGCATGTAGGGAAACCACTTCAAAAACGTCATCATGTAAAAATCAAATCATTACTTATCCTTCTGTCTCTAAATTTGACTATTTGACCTTTTAGTTAGCAGGAACTTATATATCCAAAGATATTTGTTGGCTCAGAACTAAACCATGAACTCATTTTTGATAACAGATAGTTTCTAATTGTCGTGAATAAAATACAAGGACAAAGACGTGTGACCATAAGTGACTCATAATGTGCTGACACCTGCTCAGGTGAGTTAACAGAAGTACAATCATTTACACTGAACTGGACAAGTAAGTGATTTAAGCTTTTATTTTGAGTCTAATTCTTCATTTGCCTAACACTGAGATATGAATGTGAGCCAACACATCATTGTCTTGTTCCATTATACGACGACAGATCACAAACATAAACCAATCAAGTACTTTCAAGATTAGGATTTTTAAATTTCTGAATTTTAATGCTGCCATTTGAGCCAAACAGAGACTGTGTCAAACAGATTGAGCAGAACAGGAGAAGAGTTTTGTTGGATGAAACCTGCCAGCTTTAGGTTAGTATTAAAGAATAAGCTGCAATACGTGACTCAGAGTTAAAGTGATTTCTGGAATTGAAAAGTCAGTTGACATTTTCTCTCAAAGGAGGGATAAAGAAAACAACAACATCTTCACAGTGGCACTGTCATCAAGCCTCCAAAATAAACGTCGCCATTACATGAAGAATGCGTCACTCGCCTCGCTTAACCCTGACAGCTGTTGTTTCATTAAGCTCAGTTAATGTTAGTTTGTTTCCCTCAGCTCAGTGAACAAACTTTTCAATAAATGTCCTATCTGCTCACACAGCTTACCTTCAGAGGCAGAATAGTTCAGGAAACAGGTGACGAGACAAACAACAAAGATCAATCTTGAAGCAGACATCCTTTCTTCTTTCTTTTCTTCTATTGATTAAACAGTTTTATTTTTCTGAAAAACTGTGAGATAAAGTTGGGAGTAGCTGAGTAGTACCTTTTTATTCTGTTTTCTTTTTCTCCGGCAGTGTATGAACACAGAGGGAGGAGTCATGTGATTTACAAGAAATCACGTGAAGCTAAGGGAGCAGGTGAGGTGAAACCAAATTAAACCAAGTTAAAGCAGAATCCACTCAAGCTGTGGTGTGATATGAATTTATAAATATAACCCACTCATTGGCCACTTTATTAGGTACGCCTGCACACAGGGTTTCCGCGGAGTCTTAAAAAGTCTAAAATTTAAAAAACAGATTTTTAGGCCTTAAAAAGTCTTAAATTCGCTGTTCTAGGTCTTAAATATTTTTTCTCAGGTGTTATTTTTCCGATGTCCATGTAAAGCTCATTTTAATTCTATTTCTGTTTTTGTTGTTGCTTGGTTGATTCCGTGGTG
>JAUBNQ010000082.1:0-13566 GCA_032353495.1 Ctenopoma kingsleyae | reverse complement strand
AACTATACCTCGGATTTGTCATATTTTGACATTTTGAGAGAGAGGAGAAGTAGCTGAAGAGTTTGATGTATAATATATGCATGGTATGTAAAAGCTGTGTCATTAAAAGAGTAAAAACTGATACCAATAATTTCCAATATTACATTTTAATGCCAATATCGGCCGATATTAATGGTAGGGTGATAATATCGGACATCCCTAATTATAACTAACTAAATTCACCCAGTTACACTTTGACATAACCAATTCTGAACCAGAATGGTGGCAGATCACAGTATTGTCACGTAACTTCATTTTCACTTGTAGTACATTTGAAATACACTGACACCTCATCTATCATACTGGTTCTAATGTGTTTTCAAAATAATGTGTAATTTGTAGGATCTCAGGTTTCCAACCATGCTCCTCCACTGACAGCTCTGTGTATCTGAGTATTTTCTGCCTTTATACGTACACTGTTTCTGTCAGCTCCATGATAAACTTAGACTCTTCAGCACTTGGTCATGTCTCTATGTATCACCCAAGACAGGCTTGCTATTGCATTGATAGAATGTGACGTGAAGTTTACCTGAATATGAAAAAAGGATATTGCAAAACTCAATTGTAAACTTCCAACGTGCTTAATATTATTATTATTTGTGTGTGTGTTTGCATTTTACGTAGCACTTAGTTCAGTCTGATTTTCTCTTACTTTACCTTTGTCATCATTGTTAAATCACAACAACTTATCACTGTATCACTTACACTTGTCATGGTCATATCCTTGTTTTGTGTCTTTCTTTCCATGTCTTTCTGTTCCTCCCTCACCTTGGCCACTCCCCTCTCTCCTTTCTCCTTGATTGCTCCCAGGTGTTCCTCATTTCCAAATCAGTCCACTATTTATGTCCTGCACTCTTCACTGTCCCGTCAGTTCATCCTGTTGTGCCACCTCATCATCATCATCATCATCATCCTGATCTCTGCGCCTTCTACCCGTCATTTAGTGATGGCAACATGAAGCTTCATGAAGCCTTGAAGTCTCACAACCAATTTGTTTGCAAAATGGTTCATCTCTGGCTTCATGTGCACACAAAACCCCCTGCTGTAAGACAGGCAGATGTGTGTACCTATATACAGTATAATGCCCTTAAAACTGTCTTGCCACAGTTTGACATGGGAATAATGAGTGCCAGGAACTAAATATTTTCATTTGTGTGTGTCAAGCTATTATGACATTAGTTGTTTGTGTATACTTTCTAAACTTAACTGAATAAACCTACATAATATTAATGTGTGTATATTTATTTGAGACTTAAACCACACATTTTTGATTGCATGAACTCTTTTATTTCACCCAAAAGTGACAAAAACCGCTGCAAAACTCGTCCTCTGCTGAGCCATTGGAATCTGTGTGTAGCAGCAGGTCACCATATTCAGCTGACAGCTCCTCCAATACCACCTTAAATGTTCTGTGTTGTTTTGCTTTGGAGTGGATGCTGTTAATGATCTTTACGATGGGAGTGATCACATGATCAAAGTTGGTCACTGTTTCACCTCCTGGTGAATTATGCAGTGATAATGTAGAATTTTGGGGAAGTCTGTGTCACCTTTGCATTGTGCGATGAAGCCTGCATGCCGGCCCGTCATGGCGGGAGCCCCGTCTGTAGTCACTGACACCAGCTTTTCCAGTGGTACCCTTTTATCCACGAAGAACCTCTTCACTGCGTTGTAGATGTCACCTAGTTGTTGTCTTAAGGGCCAGTAGTGTCAGGAGTTCTTCTTTTGTAGAGAAATCATCAAACACCATACGGATAAACATCATCAGCTGTGATGTACTGCTGCTGTCCACGGACTCGTTGCACTGGACGCTAAACCACCTGCACTTAACCAGATCTCGGTCCAGCTGCTCTGTCAAGTTCTCAGACATAACTGACACCCTTCTAACCATCGTACTTGCCCCGAGTTGGACATCAGAGAGAGTGGCGATTACATCGGGACCATTCTTTTCTTCTTTGAACAGAGTATTTGCAATTATCATCATTGCTCCTTTCAAGACATCCCCCTCTGAAAAGGCTTTCTTGGTCTTTATCAAAAAATTTGCAGCTCTAAATGAAGCCTCAGTTGCTTTTTGTGACTTTTTTGCCGGTCTTGTGAAAAAAAGACTGCTGCTTGTCTAAAGCCGCCTTTAACTCACGGACTTTTACTGCCCGTAATGCGCTGCGAGGTGGGTAGTTAGCATGGAAGCTTCTGTGACATGTACTGAAGTGTCTTTCCACATTGTGCCGCTTTGCCGTCGCCACAGTTCCCCCGCAAATGAGACACACACACTTTTCTTTCACTGCTCCCAGTCACTGTGAAAATGGTAATTTTTCTTATGCTTTTCTGCCATGTTTTCAGAGAGAAACATGCATCTAATCTCCCATCGTAGCTGCGCCCTCTTGCTTATCCCAGCAGAGTGTGAGATCGGAGTCTTTCATGCATGCGGTATTGAACTTTGACCCCAGACAAAAAGTCAGCTTTTATATAAACATCATTTTCGTGTTGAAAATTTTATATTCAATATTGTCATTTTCAAATCTACATCATTGTATGTGTTGCTGATTCAAAAAGAACAGCAATGAAATTAAATACAATTTTTAGAGAGATCTGTGGTGACTAGTGCTATTTTTAGAACATGCCTTGCGGGCGACTCACGTTTAGCCCCTTTTCTCACTTTCCCTCTCCACCTTGTCTACCTCCCTGCCTTTAGTATTTATTTTAGTATAATAGTTTTGCCTCCACCTGGAGTGATTTTCTGTTCAGCTTTGTTTCCCTGTTTGTACTTTTTATTAAAGACTCTTTTGTTCGAGCCCTCCCTTGTCATGGTCTGTGTCTGGGTCCACCATTTTGTACATGTATCTGACAACACTACATCCTAAATAATGTGTTTTAATCCTAAACTGTGCAAACCAACTACGTTGCATGATATAGAATGTGTTTGTGCATACGAGTGGTGGTATATTGTAACAGTCCAAATGTATCACTCTATGGCAAATAAGGTTGATATTACAATATAGAGTATGGTCCTTCATAATAACTGTGTCGGTTGAAAGCACCTGCAGCATGTTGAACTGGCTCAAATGTTGCCAATTGCTTTCTAAACCTCCCAATCGGTGTGCTGCCCTCCCCCTCTCCAATGCCTTAGCTCCCCACATCTCCTTCATCCAGCCCTCTGCCACTTTGAGATGGCTCTTCTCTCGACCTGTTGGAGTGGAGAGGCCAATCTGTGGGCTTATCTTGCTCTGCCGGAGAGCAGTAAACACTCATTTTTGTGGCTGTCAGTTTGGTGAAGGTGGGCAGCCATGTGGAACACAGCACAGTATCAGCAGCATTCCCAGCAGTGGAAAGAAAGCTGGCTTCAGGCTGGAAAGGCTGTTTTTCTTTTTTCTCCCCCCTCTCAGGGAACAATGTTAATGCCTCTAAACCTGACACATATTGATTTAGAGGTAATATTTTGTGTGGTTTGCTAGTTCTCCTTATTTAGAGTACATGTTCATAATGTAGAGAATACTAGCAATATAAACGTACTGTCTACACACTTCATATTTGTTCCTCGCTTTGACTATACTATGCTATGAAAAAGTAAAAAAAGGGAGGGGGGTACTTTCTCACAGCACACATAATAGACATAATAGATAATAGTGGAGGTATAGTACAACGTTCCCTTTTATAAGCAAAAAGAAACTGAAATCAATTAAATTCACACAAGGCACTGATGAAGGCTTTCACATGTATTTATTTGAAATGGCAATGATTACAACATTCAAACTAGAGTCATTATCCCAAAAGAGAACTGTTAAATGTAAAATAATACAAATGTTATTAGTTCTGTGATCATGCATGATTTGGAGGGAATTTTTTCTATCCATAAAAGCCACCACATTAACTCCTTTAACACATGAGGAGTATAAATAAAATAATAATGGTCTTTCAGCTGCTTCCTTTTGTTGGGGTCACCATTGTTATGGAAAAATTAAACATAATTGACTGTGGTGAGAGATGAAATAAAAACCCCTCGACAGGTCTGTCTTTTTTAGGTTTATTTCTTTGCAAAGAAAGGCTAACGGCTCAACGGCTCAAAAAAGTCCCTGCATCCCATGAGTGTGTGGTGGTTGCACTGGAGGAGAACACAAACATAAAAAAACTCCTGAAAAAGTTTATTGCTTATATTGTGACATTTAAAAATTCAGAAAATACTGTCTTAGTTACTGAAAAATACCAAAAAATTATCTGTACCCAATTTCCACTGATTAGCTTTCACACAGACTGTGAAAAGAAAACACTCATGCACCTGTAACATATAAGCTTGATGATTCATTTGAGCTCGTAATGGTACACAGAAATGGATTTCAGTCAAAGCAGATACTATCTTTGTGTTTTTGTCAGAGAGAGATGAAAGGAGGGCAGTTTCCATATATGTGGCTGTGACTCGCTACCTTTCGTCTTCACCCCATTCTACAGAATTAATGACAGCAGCTGTATCGTGCTATAGACCGGAGGGTGGAGAGGCAGTCTATGTGTAGGGGCTGTGAATGAAAAAAGAGGATTACTTTGATGAATCCCCAATTGGAATTTCTTTCTCTTCGGAATATGCTGGCAGGGTTTCTCTTTCTGGACATAGGCATGTCCTTGTCCTTCTCCTTCTCCATTTTGAGATTGTTTTACAATGAGCAATGGAAAGTAGCATGAAAGATAAAAGGACAATGTCATACATCATGTAGTGTCTAGATCCAGATTATCATTGTTTTGTGCATACAGTGTATTTAAAGAACATTTACAGTTTTCAGAATTGTATTAAATTGCAATGAAATGAAATCTAAACAAGAAGAAAGAAATGAATGCATGTTTACTGCTGTATAATCAATTCTAGACTTAACTGTGATGTATTCAATTCATCATACTCTCTAGAATTAGAGAATTTCTAGTGGAACCATTCATGACCAGAACCTCCCTCTCCCCTATGCTTAACTGATTAACCATAGGGGAGATTATTTTTTAACTCAAAAGTAATTGCACAAAATGTCCCCAAAATAAAACAAAAAAGTTATTTCTTTTTCTCTTTTTTTGTTACAGATTATTTTTATTCAAAAATGGAGATTATTTCTGCGTTTCTTGTAGTTCACCTAAATTTTTTAAATCTCCATTCAGTACAAATGGTACTTATTATCAACACAGCTCTATGAGTACTTGAGCTGGAAGAATCTTTGAAGCATGGAGTTTTGGTATTCTGTTGTGTAGTATTTTGTCAAATGCATAGAACAATGTATAGCCATTGCTCATGTCACTTCATTCCTTTACCACTTTGGTCCAGACTGAAATATATCAGCAATTGGATGAATATTTCAGTTTATCCTAATACTTGTGATGCTAATAACAATAGCATCACAAGTGCTAAAATGCTATATTATTCAAGTTTAACTAAGTATGACCTGCAATTTAGAACCAATTGAAATGAACAAGAAATTTAAATGCATTAATGAAGATTAATGACATTATTATTTTTCCTCCGGTACCGTGAGTATTGAGCCCTTTTCCACTCTGCTTTGTTGTTGTCTAATTGGCCGGTTAAATCGTAACGCCGTCTCCCGGTGGGAGTCCGCTGTTAGCACTTCGGGTGTTACTACAGCAAACGACGTGTCTTCCAACCCGTTGCGGCTCACTCCGCAACTGGGTCAATCCCACACGCAACAAGCGCGTTCCAATTACACACTTTGTCTGTGTCTCTACATGCCCGACAGGATGTCTGAGCCTGTAGTCGACCCAGCGGAGTTTGAGCAGGTTAAAGCGGTAGTTTACCTCTGGTAATAGTGGATAAACAGCAGACTGCTCGCTTAACTCACTGAAAGACACCGTCGTACAGCTTTCCACTTCTGTGACTGTTCCTCAGCGTCAGACAACCGGCACCACTGACGGACCCCGCAACGCTTTACCAGATAAGTGGAACGGGGTGGACGGCCACCCCGACGGGTTGCTCACCACCTTGGATATGATTTTTGAATGTTATTCAACCCACTATGAGACGGCCCATTCCAAGGTGGCGTTGTTAACATCTCTCCTGTCCGGGTGTGCCCAGGAGTGGCCAGCGGCGCTGTATAATGTTAAGTCACCACATGACTATACCATGTTTGCTGAAGAGCTGCGTAAAACCTTAGTTTCAAGCTGGGACACAAGCAGGTCGAGTTAGACGCTCTCCTGGACTCAGGTGCGGCTGAAAATGTTTTTCAACCAAGGTTTAGCCTTGGAGTTTCCCTGGAGGCAGTCATCTGGTTCATTCCCATCACCTCTGTCGACGGACACCCGTTTCAACCACATCCCGTCAAGTTTCAGACCCAGCCACTTCAGATGTCCGTTGGCCACCATGTTGAACAGCTCCAGCTCCTCATCATTTCAGCTCCCTCGTCACCGCTCATCCTGGGCTTTCCATGGTTGCAACAGCATGACCCTCACATCTTCTGGTCAGAAAACTGCATCCTGGACTGGGGTCCCAACTGTCCCAGCTTTCGGGACCTCGCCGAGGCCTTCAGCAAGAGGTGTGCCTCCACCCTGCCTCCTCATCATCCCTATGACATCGCCATCAATCTGTTGCACGGCAGGGTTTCACCTCGAGGTCGGTAAATGGTAAATGGTCTGCACTTATATAGCGCTTTTCTACCTATACTGGTACTCAAAGCACTTTACACTGCTTCTCATTCGCACACACAAGCACACACACATTCATACACTGATGGCAGAGCTGATATGCAGCTGACCTGACACACCGGGGGCTACTCAGGGTTCAGTGTCTTGCCCAAGGACGCTTCGACATATGACTGGAGGTACCGGGAATCGAACCACCAATCTTCCGATTGGCAGGCGACTGCTCTGTCGGCTGTTCTCCTTGTCTCCCGAGGAGAACAGGAGAGGAGTATATCGCGGAGGCACTCCAGCAGAGCTTCATAAGACCGCAGAGTCCCTGACAGCCGCTGGATTCTTTCATCAAGAAGAAAGACTGGGGTCTCCACTCCTGCATCAACTACCGGGGGCTGAACAAGGTCACAGTGAAGAACCGGCATCCACTTCACCTCCTGTCTACAGCTCTGGACTCCCTTTCCCGGGCCACCATATTCACCAAACTGGACCTACGCAGCGCCTACAACCTGGTGCACATCTGAGAGGGGGGTGAATGGAAGACCGTGTTCATAACACCCACAGGACACAGGGAGTGTTATGCAACGCGCCCACCGTGTTCCAGCACCTCATCAATGACGTCCTCAGGGATATGCTGGGCCGGTGGGTGTTCGTGTACCTGGACGACATCCTAGTGTACTTCCGGACTGAAGAAGATCACATCCTCCATGTCAGAGCCATTCTCAAGGGACTGCTATCCCACCGGCTATTCTGCAACAAAGCTACAAAGCGTTCTGGGCGTTGCACTCTTCACTAGAGCTCTGATCCTGAGTCACCCGAACCCCGCCAAGCCTTTCGGCCCTTCAGGCTTTCCATTGGCTCGTCGCACTCTTCACTACTGCTCTGATCCTGAGTCACCTGGAACCCCGCCAAGGTGCCGGGCGCAGGTGCCATCCTCTCACAATGCGGTCCAGATGGGAAACTCCATCCGTGCTGCTTCTTTTCTCGAAAGTTCTCCCCCACTCAGCAGCATTATTGGGTTGGGGACCATGAGCTGCTGGCCATCAAGTGGGCATTGGAAGATTGGCGGCACTGGCTCCAGGGCTCTGTCGAGCTGTTCCTGATCTGGACCGACCAGCAGAATCTTATCCTCATCCGCTCTGCTAAGCAGCTCAACCCACGGCAGGCCAGGTGGGCTCTTTTCTTCGAGTCATTCAACTTCTTTCTGGCCTACCGCCCGGGGTCCAAGAATGCCAAGGCCGATACCCTGTCACGGCAGTTCTCCTCCTCTGTCCCGGATCCTGACCCAGAGCCTGCGCAGTGGATCGCCGTCCCTCTTTGCTGGCCTCTGGAGGATTCCATCCGGAGTGCACTGCCTGGGGAACCAGTCCCTCCCGAGATGCCGGCTGGCCGTCTGTACGTCCCCACCGTTCTCACCATCATTGACCGGTTGTCCAAGGCAGGGCATCTTGTGGCCTTGTCCGGACTCCCCTCCGCCAAAGCCACCGCGGTCAGGCAGAGCAGGCCAACCAGCAGCTCAGGTGCTTCTTGCGATGCTTTGGCTCTGCTCAGTCTCATCTCTGGCCCCGTTATCTCCTCTGAGCGGAGCTCTCTCACAATCTGCATTCATCTTCAGCCACCGGACTCTCGCCCTTTGAAGTCTGTTACGGATATCATCCTCCCATCTTCGCTCATCAGGAACCAGAGGTTGCAGTACCCACACCCAGCAGTTGGTCTGCCGTTGTCGGTCAAAGGATCAAAGCTCAGGCAGCCATCGCCAGGGCCAAAGCAGACTATGTTCATCAACACCACTGCCGACAGCCAGGTGACCGGGTTTGGCTGTACACTCAGCACTTACGCCTGTACTCGGAGTCCAAGAAGCTCACGCCACGGTTCATCAGTCCTTACCAGGTTGTCACAAAGATCAACCCAGTCGCTTATCGGCTGCTATTCCTGTGTTCTCTCAAGGTCCACCCCGTCTTCTACGTATTGCAACTCAAGCCTCACACCACCTCTCCACTGGTCCCTGCCTCTACCCCCCCGCCACTTCCTCGGATCATTGACGGTGGGCCAGTCTGCACCATATGGCGGATCCTGGACTCTTGCTCTCGGGGCTGTGGTTTCCAATACCTGGTGGACTGGGAGGCTTATGGTCCTGAGGAACGCTCCTCGATCCCATCTTGCTTCGGAAGTCGCTTGCGGACTTCCATTGTTATCAGCCTGACCGCCCAGGACCGCCAAGAGACGGTTTTCAGAAGCACTCTAACCACCTATCACCACTAGTATAAGCCAAAGCACCATTATCATGCATTGCAATGCTTTAAAAGATTAAATTAACGTGAAAATACACAATCTGTGTTTTAGTCATTTACTATTTACTAAGTAAGTAAATTTCACCCAACAGAGAACATGCAGTCAAGCAGCTCATTCTGCACTGTCTTAGATGGTAAATGGTAAATGGTCTTCGCTTATATAGCGCTTTTCTACCTATACTGGTACTCAAAGCACTTTACACTGCTTTGTATTCACCCATTAGCACACACAATCACATACACACTCACACACCAATGGCAGAGCTGCTATGCAGCTGACCTGACACACCGGGGGCAACATGCCAGGATTTTCGGAGTGTTCACTTTCATCATGACCATGCAACACAAGCTCAAACACACTGAATATAATGCAGACTATCGTCTGTCATCTTAGGTAAAATGTGGGTTTTTGTCCCTCTCCTCATTATGTCATCTCATTATACTCTCTTTCGTTAAGCTGCATAGCGATATTCACATTGCTAATCACTGTAAGACACATAGCATGTAGCATTTTTCACGAGGCTGCTAGTCTGTTCATGTTTTCTCACCTGTCTGAATCCAGACTTGTTCTTTTCCTGACAGCTGGCAGAGGAGGCAGGAGAAACAAACCAAAACTCCAGTCTCAGGACAGACAGCCAGGACTTCTTCTCAGACCAGTTTATGGAGAAAGACCAAGTGTAATTTCTCCCTCTGTCTTGTGTTAGTTATTTGATTTTAATGTCTGGCTGGTGAGGTCCAGAATCTTTCATCTTTTCCTGTGGGGTTCTTCTGTGGAATGGTTCACTTATTAGCAACTGAACTAGCATTAGCATTGAGTTTCCTGGTCTGGAGCTGTAACGTCGGTCTTGTGGGCGGGTTTTGGCCACAAATTTTGCGCCCCAAGGTTCTCCTATACTTTGTATTGGAGGGGGTTCCAGTGCGCATGCACCAGTTATAGCGTAGGTCTATGGTAAAGATTGTTGCGCCCCAAAGGAACAGGAAATACACACGATCACACGACCGTTCAGTCACGGTAAATGAGAGTGAGTGAGAGAACATTTTTAAACTACACTTGAATGCAGATTATACACAGTACTCATGGTCTGTATAATGTATAAATTGTTTATTGGAATTTTAATGTTTTTCTAAAATTATTTTATGTGATTCCTATCTTCTTCCTCTTCATGTGAGACAGGTGGGGCGGCACCCGAGCGCCCTCTATTGACAGGCCGTCACTGGTATGTACAGTGTACCTCCTCTGGATGTGTCTAAAACCACTGTACCTTTAAGATGTCACTACCATAGTGATTAAACTGATATTTATGATTAGAACAATTGTAATGAATGTATGAGTGTGATGAGTGTGTGTGTCTACAAAATGCGTGAGTCAGCTGATCTATCAGGTGTGCAAACAGGAGGAAGTCAAGGTGGTGAAGTGCTTGATATTTTCTAGAGATGCCAGCTGCTGATAGGGCCGACATCTCAGCACATCGCCCACATCTTTCTTCATCTAGTTGCATTCTTCATTTCATTCTTCATTCTGCTGTCAATAGCTTTGTCCCAGGCATCCTGACACAACTTAACCTTTTGCATTTGTCTCCTTCTTGTGTTGTCGTCCATCTCATACTTTGTCTTTATCAACCTTTTCTACTTTTAGGACTTGTTTTCTGTTGCAGCCCTTATCTCTTTCTTTTCCTCTCTTCACCACCTCCAGCCACTGATTAAATCATAGTAATAGTTTGTGTCAGTCCTCCAGTGAGGATGTACACTTTTGTGGTAGTCTGTCAACAGGGAACATTTTGTAAAGTTATACTGCTGGATCTCAAGATTGACAGATACAGTAGGTGGACAAATTCAAGGTGACAGGGGGACTGAAGCTGCTGGACCCTGGCACTGTAGTGCAGTGGAGCTGACAGACTGGTTGCAGAAACCATGCAGCTCACGATACTGAGGGAGTGCAACTTTAAATAAAACCTGCACATCACATCACACACACACACACACACACACCAGCACCATCATGCATCACACTGCTTTAAAATATTAAATGAACGTGAAAATACACAGTCTTTGTTTTTAGTCATTTACTAATTATAAGAAAATTTCACCTGTCTCTCCTTCAACTGAGAACATGCAGTGAAGCAGCTCATTCTGCAGTCTCAGATGTCCCCTTAAACACAGTAACAGTCTGTAGCTGCATCCAGGAATCCAACAAATTCCACTAGCCCCATGAAAATGCCAGGATTTTCTAAATGTTCACTTTCATCATGACCACGCAAGACATTCTCAAACGCACCACAGAATATAATGCAGACTATCATCTTAGGTAAAATCTGTGGGTTTTTGTCTCCCTCCTCATTATGTCATCTCATTATACTCTATCCTGTAGCTTTCATTAAGCTGCGTAGTGATATTCACATTGCTAATCATTGTAAGACACATAGCATTTAGCATTTTTCATGTGGCTACTAGTCTGTTCATGTTTTATCATAGGTTACTGTGGGGTTCTTCTGTGAAGTGATTCAGACTTAGCTTCTGAATTTGATTTCTCCATGACAGAAAAATGCTCCTCCGACTGACTGCAAACAAAACACAAGCGCTGCAGAGAACCTCCGGTTGAATTTCCTGGTCTGAAGCTGTAACCTTGGTCTTGTGGGCGGGGTTCATGATCCAAGAGATCATGATCCATAAATGACTTTGTAGATTCTTTATATACTGTAGATCTAAATGAAACCTTTAACTTTCACTTCCATTTAAGGCTGCCTGACTGCCAAGCTGCTACAGCGAGGCTGTGGTGACCAATCTTAGCAGCAGCTTCCTTAGAGCAGCCTTTCTCAACATGGGGGTCCTGACCCTCTTTGGGGTCGCATGATAATTCGGGGGTCACCAACACCAATGAATGTTATACTCGCGGTCATGACTAAGAAAGGTTGAGAACCATTGGCTGTGAGTGAGTGTAATGATTTACATCATGTGACTGCAAATTCAGTCACACAATGTTATACTGAAATCTGACTGTCTACCAATGAGGTGAAAAAGAACTGTATACTTACTAACATGTAGGGGGGAATGAATTCCCAAGTTTATCCAACAGAGTCAAGTCAAGGTGGCTGCCTGCAAGTTGAAGCTCAGAAGAAGCTGGGTGATACAGCAGGACAATGACCTAACATCAAAATAAATCTACCACCAAGACACACAAAATCTTCCTTTTGGATTGACCCAGTTTGCTGGGGAATCACACAAAGAGCGCTGTTCACACCAGATGTAAGAATATGGCTTACCTGAAGCAGTTCTGTGAGGAAGAATAGTCCAAAGTTCCTCCTGGATGTTGTGCAGGTCTAATCTGCTGCTACAGGAAGCAAGTTTGAGGTCATTGCTGCCAAAACAAACTGTTTCACTTCTTCCACTATCACTCCATATGTTTAATGGGTGTGTTCAAGATTATGACTGTGTTTTATCAACTTAAAAATATTGTTTTTGTTGATATTTGTGACTTTGTTGAAGATCAGATCAGATTTCATGAAAACCAGGAAATTGAAGATTCCTGCAAAACTGTATATATGCTTTTTCTACATACTATTAGACTCAGCATTCTACTGGAATCTACATATAACTTTGTATATGTCTAAAAGGAAAAAATAACTTTTTCTGAATGGAGGTTTGTATACTTAATGCCTAATACGTGACGCTTATAGACAATAAAGTGGTTTTACAGAGGTGTTAAAATAACTTGTAGCTTATGTTCAAACAGATGAATGATACTTTTGTTAGCTTAAGACTTGAAGAATAGATTTCTTCCCTGCTTCTGTTGTGCACAGAAACATTTCTATTTTAGTCACCATTAACAGCATGCATCTGTGTGTTTGCCTCACCAACCAGTTATCACTCTGGTTCTGGTTAGCTTTAAATCATTTCCACAGGTCTGAATGAATATATGCTCTGTCAGACATATCCAACACAGAAGTCAGTGTTGTTTTCTGATGTATCAGCAAGTGCTTTCCCTCTAAATCACAATTCTTGGCTATGCTGAGGTGTAAGGCTGCCAAACAATTTCTATTTGTCATTGTTTGATTGGTGGATCCAGGCTTCTCTCTAGAGCTATTTTGCTTCTCTTTTTTACCTTTATTTGTTTGCCATCCATGGCTGGGAAAGTGACAGCTGCCAGAACTTGAGCTGAGCCTGAATCCTCACTGATTATTGCTATATTTACAGCAACAGCAGGCTCCCTGTCTCTCAGCATTTTTGGCACAAGCAGTAAGCTAATTAAAATGCAATAAAAGCATGTCGGGATTAGGGCTTGTTAAGCGAGAGAAGAGCCTTTAATTGCTCAGGCTTTGTACAGCTTCATAAAGAGCCAGCATTGCTAATCTGTAGCTCAAGGGTGAATGTTTGTGACGCAACAAACAAAGACATTAAGGGTGGTGGAGGGGAAAGAAAGGCATTTCACGGGGAGGATTTGAACTGAGTTGGTGACAGTTTCAATTATCTACAGGCAGATTTAATCATGACTGGAATCTACAAGTTTCATGTTGAATGCCATTGAGGAGTGTGTTTTCTATGGTCTTTGGAGAAACCATATATATATATATATATATATATATATATATAAAGTACAGGCCACAGGTGTGGACACACCTCCCCCATTCAATGT
>JAUBNQ010000081.1:0-13583 GCA_032353495.1 Ctenopoma kingsleyae | reverse complement strand
ATGCACCAGTTATAGCGTGGGTCTATGGTAAAGATTTTTGCGCCCCAATGGAACAGGAAATGCGTCACACAACCGCTAAGTGAAAGAACATTTTTAAACTACACTTGAATGCAGATTATACACAGTACTTATGGTCTGTATAATATATAGCTTGTTTATTTACATTTTTATGTTTTTCAAAAATTATTTTATGTGATTCCTCTTCTTCTTCTTCTTCATGTGAGACAGGTGAGGCGGCTCCCCAGTGCCCTCTATTGATGGGCTGCCACTGCTTATAGTAATGATGATAAATATAAATGTCCGTACAGTGCCGAGGAGTCATACTGGGTGGAGAACCATATTACAAATACTGCTATGGTTCAATTTGTGAAACTAATTTGGTGCTAAATAAAACTGAACTGAACGTTATGTTGTATTTAACCACATGAAATTAAAGTTTTCATGTTTTTCAATCTAAGAGTATCTAGAACATCATTTTGTTTTCACAACAGTACATCATATAGTAACTATAGAGCATGTTGCAATCAGGAATAAAAAAAATAAAAATTAAAGGAACACTTCGTAATCAGAGTATAGTATCGAGTCAGTTAAACTTCTGGGATATTGATGTGGTCAGTTAAGTAGCAGAGGGGGTTGTTAATCAGTGTAAGCTGCTTTGGTGTTAATGAAATTAACAACAGGTGAACTAAAGGGGCAACAATGAGACAACCCCAAAAACAGGAATGGTTTTGCATGTGGAGGACACAGACATTTTTTCTCCACCTCATCTTTTTTTGACATTCCAGGAGATAGGCAGTTACTCAAGGAGAGCTGGACAGGGCTGTTGAAGGTCCTTAGCCCATCAGCAGGACCAGTATCTGCTCCTTTGTACAAGGAGGAACAGGATAAATACTGCCAGAGCCCTACAAAGTGACCTCCAATGGACCACTGGCTTGAATGTCTCATCAGAAACAGACTTCATGAGGGTGGCCTGAGGGCCCGACGTCCCCTAGTGGGCCCTGTGCTCACTGCCCAGCGTGAGAGCATGGAGTTCGTCTGGCAATTGGCCAGAGAACACCAGAATTGGCAGGTCCAGCACTGGCGCCCAGTGCTTTTCACAGATGAGAGCAGGTTCACTCTGAGCTCATGTAACAGACATGAAAGGGTCTGAAAAAGCCACGGTGAACGTTATGCTGCCTGCAACATTGTTCAGCATGAGCAGTTGTGGGTGGTGGGTCAGTGTTGGTCTGGGGAGGCATATCCATGGAGGGACGCACAGACCTGTACAGGATAGATAATGGCACCCTGACCTCCTTAAACCCATTGTTAGACCTTTCGCTGGTGCAGTGGGTCCGGGGTTCCTCCTGGTGCATGATAATGTGTCATGTGTATGTCTGTGTATTGACACCATTGACTGGCCTCCAAGCTCGCCCGACCTAAATCCAATAGAACATCTCTGGAACATCATGTTTAGGTCCATCTGACGCCGCCAGGTTGCATCTCAGACTGTCCAGAAGATCAGTGATGCCGTGGTCAGTAATTGGGAGGAGATACCCCAGGACACCATCCATCATCTCATAAGAAACATGCCCCAACGCTGTCAGGCATGCATACAAGCACATGGGAGTCATACAAACTACTAAGTACAATTTTGACATTTCTTGGTGACCTCAAATTTTTCATTTTCAATTTTCATTTTCATCAAATGATGTGGCATCCTTTTGTTCTTAACAAATTACCCATTCCATATCAGTATGGATATCTAGCATGATTTTTTTCCAATTGAGATCTGATGTGTTTTCAAAGTGTACCTATAATTTTTTGAGCAGTGTATAAAGTAAAATACACTGAGATTGTGAGTCTAACATCAATTGAGAACTTAAACAGCTGGTTCAAATGAACTTGTTTTCTGCTACCAAACTTATTTAAATAATTCAAACTCAAAAGCTTCTGATCTGTACCAAATCTTACGCTCATGCCTCGCAGTCATTATTTACCAGATAAAATGTGTTACCTCAGGCTGGCTTCTTAAAAATAAATAGATATACAGTAAAAATGTCTAATTCTTGTTTCGGTGCTCATGACTGTCTTTTTCCCCATTTATTCCCGGACATTGTCACTCTCTCGCTCTGTCAGGTGGAGGTGTGCGTGTGTGTGTCTCTGTGCAGGCACCTCCCGGGCTCTGTACAAATGTCACTTTTTAAATGTGTGTTTTATTAACTGTTGTTGCCCGTTTTTATACTCTTATATAGCACTAAAGTGCCCTATAAATAAAATAAATTATTATTATTATAAAATTCCTTATATTTAAATAGAAGTTCTTTATTCAGTCATTGTCTGTAGATTCAAATCGTTAAGTTTTTTTAAATTATTGTAGTTATTTTTAATATTAATAGTTTTGTTGTTTTTTTCCTCCTATGTTAATTACCTGTGTCTCTTGGATGGATAAGTAAAATTGGCACCAGTGCTCTTTGGACAACCTAAAGTCTGAAAGGCTGAAAAGGAAAGACGAAGTTTGAAGACCTGCTGATTTATGAATTAATAAAAGGTATGATTATAAGATACAGTGCAAAATGTCTTATTCCCAATTGGTACAGCAGAACATTTTAGGTATTCAAAACATATACATTTTATTATAATCATATGCAGCCTAAACCTTTTTTTTTTTTTTAAAACAATGTCCAAGGTGTCAGGATTCAAAAGTATTGAACACGGTCAAATACAATCATGTATTTTGTGATAAATCCTTGTCAACATACATATGACGGTATTTTAACAGGTGCCACCAAAAAGAGTGCTTTCTTAAGAGTGCAACAATTTTTTTTCGTTTATTCACAGGATTGGTGTCTACCAGCTACCAGTTTATCTGTCCACACCTGCTTTTTTACAATGTACCAAACTGATTTTGGCAAACGTATCTTACTTGATTGTTTTCCCCTCCCCTTCTTCATTTGTATAGTAATGTATTTAATTTAGTTTAAAGCTGCAAGTGGCATTTCAATCCTTTCATTTTGGCAATATTTAAAAGGGGCTATGTCTCAGAGTTATAACGCATACAAAGTGCACTGAGGTACAGTACAGTTTTAAATAAAACATCCATGGTCCTTAATTGGTTTAATGTTTGCTTGGTCAATTAAATCTAGAAATCCCCATACAATTTAGATGTTATCTAAAACTGCACTAAAGTTGAAACAAAACAAAACAAAAAAAAACAGTTGAGACAAAGGTCAAAATAAGAACTGTTGTGTGAAGACTCTCAGTAAACCAGGTGAAGTTATCTGGAAATACTGGTATATGCTGTATATATGTAAATATTTATTGTGAGCTCTATACTATTACTTTTAGGATTTTATTATTAATACTTAAATTTAGATATTTAATACCATATTTACCTTTGTTATAACTTTGTTGTTACTTTATTATTACTGTATTACATAGTCCTATTCTTTTGTATTGTGTTACTGATATAACAAGGGAAATTTCTCCCTTGAGGATCATAAAAGTGCGATCTCTGTTATCTTAGACTGAGTCATGGCAACTGGACTTGAACCATTTCACTTCTCATCCAAGTGGCTTCTACAGTCTGAATAAGCTTTGACCTAACAGTAAAGAAGTCAAGTTGCCATTCAACTTCCAGAAAACTTGTCTTGTATTGAGCATTTGACCAAAGGACTGATGCATTTGCTTTAAGTATGAGTTCTTTACAAAAGCATCACAATCCAAATATACCATGGGTGTAATAACAGTACTATTTCAATTTTCTTGTTGTCTGTTCTTCTACGTTGCATGGCACAGAACACATCCGGCAGTGGCCCAGCAGGTCTTCGAACACTTCACTGCAGAAACTTTAAAGTATACTTCCCGCAGACCTCAGGTTAGTGTTATGGATTTGTTAAATCATCAAAATATTTTCTTTAATTAAAATATTCTTTAATTCTAGTTTTTAATGCATCTTTTTGTAGGTGGTTACTGTACTCCCTCAATCTCCCAACAAACCATGAAGTGGCGTGAAGCTGTGCAGAAGAGCAGTTCAGAGTTGATTGTTTCATTGTTTTGTTTTTTGTCACAAAGATGTCTATATTGTTCATCCATTTACATGTAACACAGCATTATGTTATGCTGCATAAAACAAAGTTAAGTATGTGTTTAACCTCGTTGACCACTTTGAAGTTTATTAATGTTTAACAATAATTGTTCTTAAGCTGCATAATAAATCATAAGATTTAATTATAAGTAATTTACTACTCACTGTGGAAACTTTATTATAATGAAGAACGCATGCATTAATTTTTTATTTTGTCAGAATGTTAGACTTGAATATTCTCACATCACAGTTACAGGAACAATAAAAACCCTAATGGGAGAAATTAAACATCACAACAATGTTTTAAGAATGTTATGTTGTTGTTAGTCACGTCACTATGGCAGCGTATTGCTGCCATCAAGAAAAAAATAAAAGCTCAGTATCTCGTTATAACATGATACCTTTCTCGTTATAACATACAAGACATTTCACGTTTTTACAAGATATTTTCACATTATTATGAGATATTTCATGTTATAATGTACGGTACATGTTGTGACAGCCCTCATGTTATGGGCCTTACTATTCTGCTCTGCAGGGCTTTCTTCTTGCAGGTAGTTAGTGGGTGGAGTTCAGGTAGCTGGTTTCATTGAACCTGTAACATCTGGGCGTGGCCTCAAAAGCGTATAAAGGTCAGCCATTGCACTTCCTCTCTCTCTCTCTCTCTCTCTCTTCCTGCAGCCTGGCACCCTCCTCAACCTACCTCCCTTTGTTTGGTGGTTTGCTGCACCTTTCTACAACACTACTATCACATCCTTCACTCATCCACACATCACATGCATTACTGACTTTTGCCTGACTAACACACCTCACTGTTTATGTTTAATTATGTTTGTTGTTTTGATCAAATAAACCACCTTGAAGAATATATTTCTCTGTGCAACTTCCCTTTTTTGTTGCCACCCTTGAGCCAGGTGGTAACAAAGTTATAACGAGATACTGTACTTTTACATTATAACATGATACTGTAGTTTAATGTTATTACGGGATTTGTACAGTGATTGCCAAGAGAGAACTGAGAAACTGACAATGAGTAGTTTATGCGGGTTGATTAAGTTTTCTTTCATGCTTGGATTGAGACATGGCAAAATTTTGCAGTTACTAATGCTAAATGGTAGAGTTTTAAAAACGCATACTCATTCTCAGTGTTAAATGTTATCACTAGATGACACTCTCAAGCTCTACATTTAAAAAAGTTAAACACTGTGTGTGTAGTCCCTGTGCCAGTATTGTTATCCTGTTGGCTGTATTCACGGCCTATTGTTGACTGTTCTTTAAAAAAAGACAGAATGATGTGCACCTCTACATCTAATGGTTAGTTTATCAGTTCTCTCTCAAAGATCACTGTACAAATCTTGCAATAATGTATAGGTACAGTATCACATTATAATGTACAAGTACAGTATTACATTATAAGGTAGAAGTACAGTATCATGTTATAATATTAAATATATCTTGTAATAACAGAAAGATATCTTGTAAAAATGAGAAACGTATTATGTTATACATACATTATAATGCGATACAGAGCTTTTATTTTTTCTCTTGATGGCAGCAATATGCCGCCGTACGTCACACACCCTGGCCTGTCTTCCCTATTGCGCTCAGCTCACCTTACCCTCATTACCTTCTCCCAGGTCATTCCCTCATTTGTTCACTCCCTACTTAAAACCTTGCATTACTCACCTTCCCTGTCAGTTCATTGTAGTTTTCACTTGTTGGGCTACTGTAAACAGTAGAATGATGTGCTTTACCAAAAAGCTCTACCTTGGTCTCATCTGTCCACAAGACACTCTCAGGATTTTTGCTTTCTCAAGTACATTTTGGCAAACTCCAGTCTGACTTTTTTTGTCAGCAGTGGGGTCCTCCTGGGTCTCCTGCCATAGTGTTTCATTTTGTTCAGACATCGACGGATAGTTCAAGCTCACACTGTTGCACCCTAAGTCTGCAGAACAGCCTGAACTTGTTTGGAAGTTGACTGGAGCTGTTTATCCACCATTTGGACAATACTGCATTGCAGTCTTTTATCACATTTTTACTTCTGTCCATTTCCAGGGAGATTAGTTAAAGTACCATGTGTTTAAACTTCTTGATAATGTTGTGCACAGTGGACAAAGGAACATGAAGATCTCTGGAGATTGACTTGTAGTCTTGAGATTGTTGGCATTTTTCTACAATTGTCGTTCTGAAGTCCTCAGACAATTCTCTGCTTTTCTTACTGTTCTCCAAGCTTAATGTGGCAGGCACAGACACACCACACAGGTTGAGTCAACTTTTCTCCAATTTAACTGGCTTCAGGTGTGATTGCTATATTGCCAGCACCTGTTTCTTGCCACAAGTGAGTTTAAACATCATACTGTGTGCTTGAAATAAAACGATTTACCCAAAACTTTGAAGCGGTACCAATAATTTTGTCCAGCCCATGAGTTCTGTGTGAAATGATGTCAAATTTCGCTTTTTTCTCTGCTTTTTTTGTGTTGAGCCAATGCACATAAAGGGAATAAACATGTGTATACCAAAACATTTGTAATTGCAACAATTTTTTGGGAGAAATTGCGCATTTTCTGGAAAAATTCCCCTAACATTAATATTCATTAGACCAAGTTGGGTATTTGCATAGGAAACCACTGAGACAAAGGAGAGGATGTGATTTGACACGTTTGGCGCCAAATACCCTTCTCCTCCTAACAATGACAAGAGGATAAAAGAGTCAGGAGAGAAAAGAAAAAATCCCTCTTTTTTTCCATTCTCTATTTTTCATTTCTGCCATTCCATGCTTGAGTTGGTCTTTTTCTTTTTTCTCTTCTGGCATGCCTCTCCTTTTAGTTCACGTTCTAATTTTCTTATTAACTTAGTTATAGTAAGTTAGTTAAATATCTGTGAAGATTCTCAGTCATACAGGTCATGGTTATCCCAAAAAGGTTTTAAGTGGCAACTGGACTTGTTTTAGTTCCCTGGCGCGCGCCATACTATTCATGCACATTATTTTCTATGAGAGAACACACATTGGCTGCAAATTGACGATGCGCATCAACAAAGCTATAACAATTTATAACTTTATAATAACTATTAAAAATAACTAATAAAATACTTATTACTAATGGAATCAATGCAACTTAGTGCCCCTTTGAATTTGCAAATTTTAATGTAACGCTACAGAAGACTATGACACTATAGCTAGGTAGCAAGCTACCACATATCCTGCAAATACTTCTAATAACCCTGAATGTATTTAGAATATATTTATTATTTTGTTGTTTTTTTTTATGTCACAATTCTAACGCTCCTCATTTATCCCAAAAGAGGCACTCTGGCGGAGTTACTTTGTTTTTATTTTTTTTCTGTTTTTATATTTTAGTTTTTTAACTACTTTTAAACCTTACGGTTCACTTAGGAAACTACAACAAGTAAAACAAGAAAATTTTTATGCTATAGTTAGGCTGTTTTTTTTTCACACACAGGCTGTGCTGGCTCATAGAAAGAGTGGGTCATCATCATTTTGGTTAAAGCTCTCTATGCCAACTCAACTCAGCTTTATATATAAAGCGCTTTAACACCAGCTGAAGCTTAAACAAAGTGCTGTACATCAGAGATAATTAAATAAAATAAACAACATCATAAAAGCAATAAAAATCCAATATAAACAATAAAAGCAATAAAACAGGCTAAATCAAATAAAACAAAATTAAAGCAAAATAAGATCAAGTTTCAAGCTGGGTTGAAGGCCAGCGAGTAAAAGTGGGTTTTAAGACGTGTTTTAAAAATGGACAGTGAGGGGGCCTGTCGAATGTGCTTAGATCTTGGCACAGTAAGGAGCAGCTGGTCAGCTGAGCTGAGGGACTGAGTGGGAGTGTAGTGGTGAAGGAGCTCAGATAAATAAGGGGGGAATGATCATTTAAACTTTTAAAACAAACTCTAAAATGCACAGGGAGCCAGTGTAATAAAGCAAGGACAGGGGTTAAATGCTTTCTTTTTCGTATTCCTGTTAAAAGTCTTGCAGCGGCGTTCTGAACCAGCTGTAGACGTGCAAGAGAAGACTGACTGACTCTAAAAGGTTCAGCAACTGCGGGACTTGACTTAAATGAGTAAACAGCTGATGTGCCAAAAAGCTGCAAAATATAATCAGGCAGCTGAAGCTCATAGCAAGCCTTATCAGACAACTTCATGTCCATATCAAATGAACAGGATGGCATTAAGGCTCTGCAAAGACATCCAATTTCTAGGTTTGTTTTTTAACGACAACACAGACACAGCAGCCATGGCAAGTTCTTGAAACAAATTGATATCAGCTGCATCCCTGTACTTCCAAATCTCACTTCAGAAACCCATTGTGTTTTTTTGCCTCATTCCATTTACTAAGATGGATGGTACGCCATTGGTGTACGATCTTGTTTCTCAGCATGGGAGTAGCCAAGGAGCTTGGCAATTTTTCTCCTGGGCTTGTGCTTGCTTGCGATGCTTCGAGATGTTGAAGGCTACGCACAGCTTTTGGACATTGTTTTCATCCTCAGGCACAAGGTTCAACTCAGCTGCTTTTGACTCAAAAGGGTAACCAAGGAATGGTTTGGGACTGATGTATTCATCTATTGGCTCTTTGAGTATATCAATATTTGCAGTGGATTCAGAACCCTGCTGCTCACAGACTAGATCAGGCTAACCAAGCTGTACAGTAGCTTAAGAGGATATACCTGCTCTCCCTCAAAAGCCTTGATGGCCAACTGTACCTCATTCAGCACTGACTTCAAAAAAGGCCATGTAGCAGTGTTCCCTGGATTTGGTCATGTGGCACACACCTTTGTTATGTGTAAGGGTTTCTCCCCAGAGTTTCATTGTCATCAGTGGTGGCTGGTGACAAATTTTTCAGTGGGGGCAACTTTTGCCGTAAAAGCTAAAATGACCCATTCAATGATACTTGCATATAGCTAGATTAACCGGTAGATGGAATCAACACAAATTATTCTCCATCAGCTACACATAGTACTTTAGTGTACTGTATCTTTGGACAACTACATCCTGACCCCCACAGTCAGTGTCTTAATTAATAAGTTGATCATCAGCAGTTGGTTGAAATTTATTGGTTTACCCTCAAAGACGTGTTTGGATGTAAAAGCAACAACACTGATTCAAAAACAAATTACAACAGATTATTACTACTTATATTGTTACACACATTTCAAGTGAAACAAATCCACAGTAAAGAACAGTGGCAGTGACTTTAGGACAGATAATACACAATGAACCAGACATTGAACTGCTGGGATACAATGTTGTAACTTTATTGCTGTTTAATGGATTTATTGTTATGCATACTTGATTTAATGACAGCTATACAGTTATATTTTCATTGATTTGTGGTAAGAAATACATTTATTGAGAGTATGTTTAGGTTAATGTATTATGTTGATGCTAGAAAACTGCATTTCCCATGATTCTTTGAGAAGAAAAGAGGAGGGATTTCAGCTCACGCTGAAGTTTTTTGTTTATGTTTTTGAGCCGACACCTGGAGAGACGAACTTTGAGACCATTAACTTTATTGTCATTTGTGTTGTACACCATTTTGAAGTCTACTATAAAGACTCATCATTTTCCATTATTGACGTCTTGTTAAGAGGATTTGGTACAACATACAATAAGTGCAGTAACTACAGTACACAGATTAGAGTAGACACCTGTCCAGTATTACTTGTCAAATAAATTGCATCACCTCAATAACGTTTCCAGTAGAAAGTATCAAAACAAATATTTCAGAAAATACAGGACCTACAATAGAAACTAGATGCAACAAAAATGAATACACCTGTGATCAATAGCACACAGGATGATAGAAAGCCTGAGTGCATAAATGATTAATCTGCACTAATCTATATAGTTGTTAAAACTCCTAATGCCACAATCAGGAAAAAACCCACTGTTGGGATGGGAGAAGTGGTTTGCTGCATAATCAAATCCAGCTGGTGTACGTAGCAAAGCATGTAATGTGCGTTTTCATAATGCTCAAACACCTTCTGCTGCTCACCTGTCTACTCTCCCCTCATACAGTTTACCTTTGTCATTATTAATGAAAAGTCTGTTCAGCCTCTTCAAAACTGCAGTGGTTAATCCAGTCAGACATTACATGTAAAACAGGGATGAACAAGTGTGACAAGACAAACAGATTGATACAGATCCAGCAGTCCTGCACAGAGTTGGATCGGGACTTGCAGGAGAGGCTCCTATGGCTACTGTTGTCAACTCGAGAGGCTGTGCAGGAGAGTACGGGCTTCAGCCCGAATGAGCTGGTTTTTGCACACTCAGTACGCGGACCTCTGACAGTGCTGAAAAGTGGGTTAGTTCCTGCTGAGGCGCCCAGGAATCTGAGCTGTTTGTTTGGTCTAGTGATTGTCAACAGGCCTTTGATAATGTTAGTCCTGCTGTCCTTGCAGCTCCTAGGTTCGATAGACCATTTGTGCTCTAGGTTGATGCGGGCCAGGTTGGGGTGGGTGCCGTCCGATGACCCGCGTGGGCGGAGTTATGCTGGTTTGTTGGCTTTTCCTTTTGTTTTGTGTCCAGGGCCCTCATCAAGGTTATAGATGTGCGGTCTTCCAGTGGGCGGGACTGGGCTTTTTAAAGCTGGATGCCATCAGCAATTCGCTCTCTCTTTTCCACTCTTGGCAGTCCACGTCCATCTTGGCCCCACAGATTGTCTTTTTACTTCTCTCAACACTTTTACACACATCCATGCACCCACATACACCTCTGATTCACCTGATTTCAGATCCAGACATGTTATGCCTTAGTCTGGTGGATAATAAATATTATTTGCCAGCAATCTTCCCCTCTTGCATTTTTGTTTGTCAGGACATCTGAGCCGGTCGTGACAAATAGCATTTTCTTTCTCTTTCAGTTTGTTCTTTTGTTTGTTTTGTTTTATTTGCAGCACGTTTCCTTCTTTCTGTTTTTTCTTTTGTTCGTGTTCTTTTTATTTGCAATACGTTTTTGTTTCCCCCATCTAACAACCTTCCTTTATGTGTATGTCTCTCTTGTTCCCATCAAATACAGACACACAGCAGGCTTTTACACCTTTGAAATTGAAATTCTTCAAATTCTTCTTTATTTGTTCATGTTTTGTGAGTTTGGTTATGTTTTTACAGCGATTTTAACGTTTTTAAAGTCATTTAAACATTGTTACTTTACTTTTATGTGACAAAGGTGCATTTATAAGGCTGCCCTTATAAGGTAATAATATCGGATCAGGATTAGGATCGGGATCGGTATCGGTATCAGTGATACTGGCCCTGTATGTACTTGGTATGAAATTGATACCAAAGCTTGCGGTATCGCACACCATTACTGGCAACACCAATGTGTCAAGATACAACAGTGTAACTGTCGACATCCCCCTTTGGGTCACAGCAAGTAACATAAGGAAATCTACAAAGTTCATTGGTGCTTTTTTCTCAAACTTATACCTGTAGACAAAATTTGCAATATTTTTACAGATTGTCTTTACCACAACTCTACGGATGGGTAGAGTTGTGCAAGTCTGTCTGGATATTAGGGCTGCACAATTAATAGAAACGAATTTGCAATCGCGATGGCAGTCTGTACAATTACATGAATGCAAAATGCTGCGATGTATATTCTGAGTACATGGATTGAAGAAACAATCTATTATCTCTCATTCACTCAAAGTTTACCAGCAGACTAACGTGAGACTGGTTGCTCAGTTTTGTTAGCTTAAAAAAGCAAAAAGCAGTTGTATAACAGTTAACTTTCTGTAACCTACTAACTCTACCGATGGCCAGGTGAAGTCGGTGTCCACTTATTTAGCTCGACTGTTTTGATAGTGATGGTACTGTCGGTTGTGAAGCGACCTGATTCTCCTCTCTCTTTCACTCCTGAGGATATCAGCAGTGATGCCTTCTCTGGCACACCTGTTTGCTCTTCGGTGAAATATGACATTACAACCGTCTTTTCAGTTCAGACTCCTCATCAACATATTGCACAGTTAAACTAATGTATGGCTCAGTCATCCTGCTTGACCACCACAACAGCGGACCAGGTGAGTGCATGTGTGGGCATGGATGTCTAGTTGGGCGACGGTGAACTGGTAGCTAAAAAAATAAGCTGAATAAAGTAAAACACCAGAGACTAAAAGGAACAAACTCCCCTGCAGTAACCACAATCTGTTTGTGAAGAAGGGAGAGAATGAATTGGCCAAAATCATCAGACACCATCGCCTGGACGCAGTTCAATGACGACCTGGATGGCATCTTAGAAGCAACGTTGGCAAGCTCTGTACACAAAAAGGTTGACTCATGGTATACAACCTTGCTAAGGAGTGCTTCGGCCTCATTGAGCGGAAAGGTCAGCTTCGACCACCACAACTACCAAACAGGAGAGAAAGAGAGATCCGGCGGCTGAGGGGCGAAGTAATGTAAGAAGTGTTACGAGGTGTTGCTAAAACCTCGCCTACGGTTCTTTTCTTAAAATCCAGCAAAGAATTTGCAAACCACAGGTGAGGAGTGCAAGATACGAGTTATTATAAAAAATGGTTTAAAAATTAAAACAAGGTATTAGAAAATAAATACGAGCTCTATAAAAGAAATGATAAAAACCAATGGTAGACAATAAACAACGTCCCAAGGAGCTAATACCAACCCCAATAATATGGGCAAATATAAAACAGTAAAACAACCACTAATTGATCCCAATTATCTAACAGTCGGGTTCGGTCTCCCTGTTCCGCTGCCAAACTCCATCGCACACTGCCGGACGCACTGATGAGGGGAGCAAGGTGCCAAATCACACACCAACATGGGCACACAATGTCCAGACACGTTCCTTCACTTATCTCATTATGTGCGTTGAATCCAATCTCTCACTGCACCCACTGAACTCCGTTGCATGCCATCACTGGAAACAAGCTGGGGGTGGGGGGAGACAGGAAGAAGGGAGTCATCAGCCACACCATGCTAGACCACACAAACCAACAAACAGAAATGGACACGTTCCTCTACTTATCGTAACGTGTGCCCTGAACCTGGTCTCTCCCACTGCAGCGTCACTCCAGGATCCTCCTCGGCATTTCCCGCCTGGCCCTGGATCCTCGCCGCTACACGAATCCTGGTGGCCCCTGACGCTCAGTGTTCTGTTAGGTACAGACTCCGCGTTTCATTCTGCAGCACATCTACACCTGGCATGTATCTCACTTTGTTGTTTCTTTCGTCCGTGGCACGGGCGCCAGTGCTGCATCCTGCCAATCCCAAGCAGCATGGGAGGAGTCATTAAAATAGTTACAGGTGTGCTCAATCACGATCCACTGTGTTAAACAATCCATGCAAATATAATAAAATCCATGCGACTAAAAACACAAGTCCTCACACAAATTAATTTAAACATGCATCTTACAATCCACAGGTTAGTATAAAACACAAATTTTATCTGAATTCTCAGACTTTCTGTCTGATTTAGTTCTTAGTACAGATAAAGTGATTATAGTGGGTGACTTTAACATTCATGTAGATGTTGATAATAACTG
>JAUBNQ010000080.1:0-13599 GCA_032353495.1 Ctenopoma kingsleyae | reverse complement strand
TCAGGGCGGCCCCAGAAAGAAGGCCAGTTATCCACAAACTGAAATCCCTGCTCCCTACAATGCCCGGCCAGCCAGCGATTCAGTGACATAAGTCTGCTATACATCTCATCATTACCCCATACGGGTAAGGGACCAGAGACAATTAATCAATCCCGGCACATCTTGCTAGCAGCCTGAAAAGCTAGCTAGCTAAGCTAGCTTTTGTTATTTCAGACTGTTTTCTCCTGACATCATTGGTACCAACATAACATACAATGTTCTTATAGCTAGTGGTGGAGTGTGCCTGAGTCCCCTGTTTAACCCTACGTGATGCCAGTTCCCTTAAGTTAGCATCAACATCGGATGCTCTGGCCCCATGTAAACAGTAAACAATGGCTGGCGATGCTAAGCTAACATTGTCAGTGACAGAGTCCCCTATCACTAAGGTGGTTTGTTTTGCCCCATCGTCGGACACCGGACAGACACCCAGCTCCGGAGGACTAGATGCAGGGTCGACAAGACAGGAGAACTTGTTAGCAATTGCGAGAGGTGACCACGGACCAGGCCATGCCACCGATTGCCGGCCCTTGTGGCCTTTCCGATGCCGCCGAACGGATAGAAACTCCCCACCGTCTGCAGACGACGCTACGCTAGTCCTAGTGCTAGCAGGCTCACTGTCGGGCCTGAGGTTAATGCTGTCTGGAGTGCCTGTCGTGTCAAACATAAGATTAGGAGCTAGCAACTGCTCTGACGGACACGTCTCTCTAGAAGAAACACCCTGTCTGCAAAAGCGGAACAGCTAGCACACGCCATTATGGGATAGTTGGGGTAGTTGTTTAGCTGTGGTGGCTGGTAACTAAACAGGAAAGGCTAAGCTAAGCTAACACCAAGCAAAACAAGCAGCGACAGTAATCCTTAAAACTACAAAAGTTAAAAGTTATGAAGCCCAGTAGGACTGTGACTATATAATTGGCAAACGTTTGTCTATGTGCCTCAAACGTTTACGTTAAAGATACAGAAGATAGTAAATGTATAGATGAACAAACAACAGATCTCACGTAGTAGCAGATTTCTCTCGTATCATCGTGAAACCAGAAGCCTGTTCTTCTCACAGGTGCTAGAGCCTTCTCCTTGTAAGTCGCTTTGGATAAAAGCCAAGTAAAGTAAAGTAAAGATGAGAAAGATCTGAGTCCACATTTAATTGTTTAGTTTTTATCTGTAAGGGGAGTCATTTTTATTTTTATATAATTTAGACAGGAGTTTCAAATAGGATCTAATGTCACCCACTCTGGCCCAGGAATACATTTGACCACTTGGGAAGTGCTGGAGGACAACATGGGAACTAAGTTAGGTTGCTCTGCACCAGCTGCTGGGGCCTGACTAGCTTGTATATTTTTCATAATGCGGAGTACAAATCACTTACACATATTACAAACACAAACCAAGGTAGAGGAGAAATATGATTACTCATCTGCTGCATGAACACCGATTTCCAGTAACCAAGTTTCTTGAGTGCATGTAAACTCGTTGCCTGATTACCAGAGAAACCTGGTTTCTCTGAGTAACACAGTTACTTGAGTTTACTGACAGAGAACAGAGTGTGCGCTCTTTCTTTTTCCTTATTATTGTGTCTGCATCAACAATGACAAAACAGACTCAGTTTTATAGCTTTACTGGTGCCTGCCATTGAAAATGAATAGGAGGCATTGCCTCCATTCATTTCAATGGAGCCACATATTGTTATCCACCTCGAAACTGGCTTCTTCTAAACAGCTCCCACACTATTGAGAACCTCTTTTTTCTTTATTCGTGCCTGCCATTGAAAATGAATAGGAGGCAATATATGGCATGGCAAAGCCAAGTTAAATTTTATTTAACTTTTTCCATTTTTTGGTCAAAAAACAGCAGTTGGATGAGTCATTTAATCAACTTTCCTCCATTCATCTTTGTCTTGTATCGCCATACTTTGTCGTAGAAATGTCATTTGAGCTTTTAACAAGTCCAGACAATTTCAGCTTTTTCCCTGTAAAACAGCTTCTTTATATCTTTTATACTTTTGAATTTGAGCAATTTTAGTTTTAGGTGAGTGTTTAAAATCTTGAAATTTCTACTTTCATTTAAATGGGCGGAATGTTGGTGCTGCTAGAATGGCGATGTCACTCCAACTCTAGGATTTTGCCCTCAGCTGTTATCAACTTCTTTTTGTGTGTTTTCTTCTCTCCTTCAGTCAATTTTTCTCTTTCATAAACAGATTGTACATAAAAACGGAGGAAAACTTGTCCTCTGTCCACACATGCTTTTTATAGTGACAGGCAGAGCCAGCTTGACCCATTTTGGCTCTCTAGGCAAGATTACAACTTGGCGCCCGTAATCAACCTTAACCGCTTGTACCTGCCCCCACCCCCGCACGCAAGCAAACAGTCATTCCTAACCATAACCCCTAATTTTTCTCAGTGCTTCTGTGCAGGACAAAGTGCTTTGTAATCATATTTCTTAATGTAGAGAGTCACTTTACTACTCATGCTGCCACATCTAACATGATTCTCCCATGTCTTTCTTGGTACTCTTCATCAGCAATCTTACATTTTAAGTATATTTTGATAATAATATTTTCATTTTATCTTATGGGACAGTGGCACAGTGGTTAAGGTAGTAGGCAACTATCAGCTAACACGTTGCAGTCATTGCAGGTTCGAAGCCCAGTGGGGATGGTGGCGTCTGGTCGACCATCTGACGTAAAAATTCCTGTCAAACTAATATGCGGTAATGATCTGCTGTGGTGACTCCGAAAAAAAAGGGAGCAGTCGAAAGATCATTATAGTATTTGATTCTCTAATGTTTAGTTCTGTGTTTGGGCAACACTGCTCTATGTGCCTCAAATTGCCCCATCAGGGACAAATAATGTTTTATGAATTGAATTGAAATGTAGAGTAGATTTACCTGTTACTGTTGTTACTTGACCTGTTCAACATGACAAAATTATTATCTAGTTGTGATCAGTGTTTCCAGATCTCATGATAGACATAGAAACTTTGAATAACTATTCACCATCAGGTCTGTTCATCTCCTGTATTAAATCTGCACGATGAGCTCATATTTCACATTTGATAAATCTGCTGAATGTCTTGAGGTCGGATCCAGTCTTTCACTGCCTCTTTCTCCCACTCTTTAATATATTTGTCCATTTTTTCCACACTTATTCCCGGACATTGTCACTCTCTCGCTCTGTGCGTCTGTGTGTCTCTGTGCGGGTGGATGGAGGGGGGCGCATGCTGGATCAGGCAGGTGCAGTAACCGAGGAAACGGGGCTGTGGACAGACTGCGGCTGTAAAACAACCAACTATTGCGTTTCACTTTATTGTGCAGAGAATTATGAGGGTTCATACAGGGAGCAAAGCCCAAATAAATAACTACACTTTAGAAAACGATCTCAAAAACCAGCGACTGATGATATTTGCAAGTGACATTTGAAACTGCGCCCCCTTCAGCAAGTGGCGCCCTAGGCGACCGCCTAGTTCACCTATGTCAAGAGCCGGCCCTGGTGACAGGATGTAGTGTGAGTGTTTAAAATCTTGAAATTTCTACATTCATTTGAATGGGGAGAATGTTGGTGCTGCTAGAGTGGTGATGTCACTCCCATTCTAGGATTTTGCCCTCAGCTGTCTTCTTTTTGCGTGTTTTCTTCTCTCCTTCAGTCAATTTTTATCTTTCATAAACAGATTGTACATAAAAACGGAGGAAAACTTGTCCTCTGTCCACACATGCTTGTTATAGTGACTTTTTTCAGGGCTTGAAACTGCACTTCCAGCAAGTGGCGCCCTAGGCGACCGCCTAGTTCACCTATGCCAAGAGCCAGCCCTGATGACAGGATGTATTGTTTTCGAACTGCGTGGCCAAATATCGAGAGCCTGCTGCCTAAGTCTCCTATTAAATCCATTGTTTCTGAGTTTAAAAATTCTCCTCTAAATCAGAGATGACCTGTATTTGTAGATCGCCACCAAAAGCTCATTTTTTGGAATTTCATTACAAAAACACAGAGTGAAACCTGTGCTGTCTACACATGATTTAATGCACTCAGATAATGTGATTTATAGTGTTTGGTCCTGATTTGATTCGGTAAGCGTTCTCACCAGAGGGATTGCACTAGAGTTCGGCATTTGGTGCGGAGTCAAGTGGACCGAGACCACCTCTTTTTGGAGGTCTCGGCCCACTTGATTTAGTGCGCACCCGAGTGCAATTGATGCTTTCACACCAACAAAAACGAACCGAGGTTTTGGTCCAAATGGGCCGTTTGGTGCGCACCAACTGCTGTTGGTGTGAAAACGCCCTAAAACTGCAGTAATGAATAAAACCTGAACAATGATTGAATTTCTAATAAAAGGCCATGTAGTCAGTGAGTCTACACTGTTAACATGCTTCTAATTCCATAAATTATTCCAGAGCCACGTTACATGAGAAAACACGTTGAGGACAAAATCCTCAGCACATGTAAACAGAGCCAGTGAAGCAGCCTGTCATAGTATCAGGATACACTCTTCTTCCCCCTTGTGCTCCATGCTCTCTTTAGAGATATAATACCAAGAAGAGTTGGCCAAATGCCTGCCAAAGTTATCCACTTCAAAGAACCAAACTGATTCAAACTTCTTTTCCTGTTTAGACAAGAGCCTGAGGTATGCAACATAGGTCCTAGGACCAAATGTGTCATGGTATGCAGCCCTGGTTGGAACCAAATTAATATATACTTACAGAACAGTACACTACACATTTTGTAAGAGGGATGGGGTGCATTCCTCTTTCGCTTCATTGTCTCAAGGCTTTCATTATTTTTTTTTTATTCTTCTGAACTGTACCTGCGATATCTATCACTTGTATGTTATAGGTTGGATTGAGTAACCAAAGCTGGTAAGAAATATTTTTGTCTGTGTTTTCATTTAAGGCTGTAAAGCAAAAAAAATTAAATATTTCAAAGGGGGTGATTTTATACCCACTGTATATACCCCTGGAGCAAAGAGTACTTTTTAGACTCCACTGGAATCTAGCTACGTGGAGCCTACTATCTTCACATGGCAGTAAAACTGAGCATGAAGTTCATGAGTCATAATGGAGATGGAATGGAGACAAAGCAAAGCGTATAGTTACCAACTTGGCTAACAGGAAAGAAACATTCTTCACAGAACATCAAGGTTTCTACCCAGGGCTGGCTCTTGGCATAGGTGAACTAGTTTCACAGCGCAGTTTCAAGTCCTCAAAAAAATAAGTCTCTTGCAAATATTGTCAGTCGCGGGTTTTGGAGCTTGTTTTCTAAAGTGTAGTTACTTATTTGGGCGTTGCTCCCTGTATGAACCACTTATGATTCTCTCCACAATAAAGTGAAACATGATAGTTAGTCCTTTTACAGCCATGATCTGTCCACAACCCCGTTTCCTCGGTTACTACGCCCCTCTCCGCCCACCTGCACAGAGACACACACACACCTCCACCTGAGTAAGCAACAGAGTGACCATGCCCTGGAATAAGTGGGGAAAATATGGACAAAGATATTAAAGAGTGGGGGAAAGACAGAAAGAGAGGCAGTGAAACACTGGACTCAATCATTCTGCAGATTTATCAAATGTGAAATATGAGCTCATCATGCAGATTTAATACAGCAGATGAACAGACCTGATGGTGCAAAGTTTCTAAAATGAGTGATGCATGAGGGTTAAAACAAGTAAAACATTTTATGCTTATAAGACAGTGCTGCTACTGATTAACAATAGGGCTGCAACTAATGATTATTTTGGTAGTCGACTAATCTTTCAATTTTTTTTTTGATTAGTCACAATTATTTCATGCCTGACTATAGGCTTGTTCGATCACCAGTGATCGGTGCGCCGGTGCATGCCGGTTAGTTTTATGTCCGACTTGACGCCAACTTGCTCAACATCATGTCTACGTAGGCAACGATAACCTTGTGAGATTAAGGAGGCCGTAGATTTTGGAGCAAGGCGCTGCAGTTGGTCTCCAACGACCTCAGGGCATGACCGGAAACGCCTGCTCTCACCTGCTCTAAGATCTGATTGGTTCAGGAGTTGGATCAACAACAGGACGTTTAGTAGAAACGTTTCCTCTTTTATTTACTTTGAAATATTTTGATTAATTAGTCTGAGTTTTCACTGTGAAGATCAATTCTTTTACAGTGATTGATCAGAAAAAGCCGATTGTATCTTAAACTAGACTGTTAAGTCACAGATTACTTTCAGATTACTAAAATAACATCTGCAAGTGGTTTAGACATTCATACATGTTGACCATAGTCTGTTCTTGATGAGGACGGGTTTGGAGAAGGAGCTGTCCTGTTTACTGCTCCACCAGCTCCTCTTCTGAATTGCAGGTGCTGCTGATGCTAATGCTAACACTAGCTGACTCTGTTGTTAGCAAGGAGGTTTTATTTTCTGTATCTGCTGAGGGTGTTTCTCCACAAAGTTGAATTGTTGTTACTCTCCATCTTTGTTTTCTTGAGATAAGTATAGATTTTGCCACCTCCTCAGTATATCAGTCAGTCAGTTTTAGCTGTCTTTATCAAGATAAATTTTTACGTTTCATGTTTACAATTTGCAGAGTTCATCTTGATGACATCACAGACAGACCGGGGGACACGGTCGACTCCCTTCTCCAAGTCCACAAAGCACATGTAGACAGGTTGGGTAAACTCCCATGCACCCTCCAAGACCCTGCTAAGGATGTAGAGCTGGTCCACTATTCCGCGACCCAGACGAAAACCACACTGCTCCTCCTGAATCCGAGGTTCAACTATCCGATGGACCTTCCTTTCCAGGACCCCTGAATAGACTTTCCCAGGAAAGCTGAGGAGTGTGATCCCTCTGTAGTTGGAACACACCCTCCAGTCCCTCTTCTTGAAGAGGGTGACCACTCCCCAGTTTGCCAATCCAGAGGCACTGGCCCCCATGTCCATGCAATGTTGCAGAGACGTGTCAACCATGACAGTCCTACAACATTGAACACCATGCGAATCTCACCCACCCCCAGGGCCCATCCACCAAGAAGCTTTTTGAACTCATTGGTGAGTTTAACGAGAGCCATTTCTGTACTATGATTTACTCTAAATCCTGACTGAAAATCTTCATACAGATCGTTCCTGCGTAGATGGTCACAAAGCTGCTTCGAAACGACCTTTTCATGGATTTTAGAGATAATGTAACATATGATCTACAGGAAGGAAGCAGTCTAAGTAAGGTCTTATAAACAAATCTATAGTGGTTGGACAAGTGTGTCTGTCCATGCTAGTTGCAGTTAGGATCTGATCCATTTTTTCTCTGATAATTCATAAAAATTCATAAAGTCATTGCTGCTGAGAGATAAGCGAATTGTAGGTTTAACAGAACTATGTGTCTTTGTCAGCCTGGCTACAGTGCTGAAAAGAAACCTGGGGTTGTTCTTATTTGCCTCAATTAATGAGGAATAATATGTGGTTTTAGCTTTACGGAGGGCTTTTGTATACGTTATTAAACTGTCTTTCCAGGCTAAGCAAGATTCATCTGAATATGTGGAGCGCCACCTCCTTTCAAGCTTTCGCGATGTCTGTCTTTAAGCTACGGATTTAACGGTGAGTTGTACCATGGAGCTAACCTCCTCTGATTAACTACCTTCTTTTTCAGAGGGGCAACAGTAACAAGTATAGTGCGCAGTGAAGCTGCAGCATTATCAACAATATAATATCATAACTATTAGAAAAAAAATTGATCAGAACCCCCCTGACATGGACAGTCGCATGTGTCCAACAGTTCTAGATGTGTTTGTTACACCTCAGTCTTACATAGACTCCTTCCTTCCTGTAAATCACGCAGAGTTAATCTCAATAATCAATTCATCTAATCCATCTACATGTCTTTTAGACCCCATCCCGACTAGACTGTTCAAAGGCGTTTTAACTTTGATCAGCTTGTCCATATTAGATCAGATAAATATATCCTTAATAACAGGCTATGTACCACAGGCTTTTAAGGTAGCTGTAGTCAAACCTCTACTGATAAAAACAGCACTTGTTCCAGGGGTTTTAGCCAATTATAGACCAATATCCAATCTTCCCTTTATTGCCAAAATCCTTGAAAAAGCTGTGGCGAAGCAATTATGTGACCACCTGCCCAGGAACAATCTGTATGAAGATTTTCAGTCAGGATTTAGAGTAAATCATAGTACAGAAACAGCACTGGTAAAAGCAGGGTGTCCGCTGGGTTTTAAAAAGTATTAAAAGGTAGTAAATCACATAAACAAAAATTAAGGCCATTAAAAAGTATTAAAACATATTAGTCACTAATGATCTTTTAGCTTCAGATCAAGGGTTCTCATTGAACTGTACTGGTATTGTTAGATCTTAGTGCTGTATTCGACACTCAATACATTTCCATTGCTACACGGATGACACCCAGCTATATTTATCTATGAAACCAGATGAAACCAATCAATTAATCAAACTTCAAGCTTGTTTAAAAGACATAAAGGCCTGGATGTCCTGTAACTTTCTACTCCTTAATTCTCTGTTTTTCCAACACGCGTGCTCTGACCGCTGGTGTGTGAGCGCACGTACACATGTGGCAATCGGGTAGAACTGTGCCGCGCGTGACACAGAGATCAGAGAATAGTAAACAGAAGACAGAAATTACATAAGATATATAACATGAGGCTGTTTAGTTAGTTTAATAACAGAACATGATATAGACCTGCTTTATAGGAAATTTAACCTTAAATTACTTCTGTTGTGATCAGGTGCTGTATAGAAAAGATAATTAAATACAATTAACTTGACCTTCAAGGGGGCGTGGGGACCTTCCTAATATAATGGTAGGGGAAACATTGGAAACACAAGGCATACACATTAATTATTGCTCTGTCAGATTTTTAGACTGTCAAAACAAAAAGGCTGAAACATCAGTGCAGATGTTATTTTAGTGATGTGAAAGGAATCTGTCACGAAACAGTTTAGTTAAATACTGCTACAGCTTTTCTGACAAGTCACATCATTTATTCTGTAAAATAATCTTTAAAGTGAAAACTCTGACTCATGTTGTTAGATCAGGTGAGAGCCAGGTGTTTCCCATCATGCCCTGAGGTCTTACAATCGGTGGAGACTAACTGCAGCACCTGAGTAATTATTTTAACTGACTCCAAAATCTGCGACAGCCTTGGTCTCATCAGGTTATTGTTGCTTGAATCTGCGCAGAACTTGGTCATCTCTAATGAGCCTCATCTCTGCTTTCTCTGCTGCTGCCACTGTTACACTCCAAACCAAATGCCATAGCTGCATTGGTGACAGATCTCCAGGTGACCATGCTGTCCCTCCAGGAACTTGCAGTGTAGCAAATTTTTCCAAAAACATGCAGTGCATGTTTGATATTTTTAGGCAGTTGCATCTTTTTTCATTATTCATTTAATGAGAATAAACCTCACTGTACTGACTGGCTGAACTTGAGTTTGTAATACTATGCCACAACAACACTGCGTGTGGAGGTTCTGTGGTGTCTAGACACTAAAACCGGGTACATCATCAGATTTGGTTTAGCCCCCGTTGTTCAAAAAAACAGCTTGTTGATAACATCAGTTAAATAAATGCAAGATAAATTCAACTTCAGGATTTATGAATATACCTTGTAAAAGTCACTAACGAGCTTCTCTTAGCCTCAGAAAATGGACTTGTCTCTATACTCGTCTTGTTAGAGCTTAGTGTTGCTTTTGACACTATTGATCACAACATTTTATTACATAGACTGGAACATGTCATTGGAATTAAAGGGACAGCACTAAGCTGGTTTAAATCTTATCTGTCAGATAGATCCTAGCTTGTTCATGTTAATGATGAGTCCTCCACGCACACAAAAGTTAATTATGCAGGGTTCTGTGCTTGGACCAATTCTTTTTACTTTATACATGTCTCTGCTAGGCAATATTATAAGAAAACATAAACTATAAACTATGAACTTCCATTGCTATGCGGATGACACCCAGCTATATTTATCTATGAAACCAGATGAAACAAATCAATTAGTAAAACTTGCATGTTTACAAGACATAAAGGCCTGGATATCCTGTAACTTTCTACTCCTTAATTCAGACAAGACTGAAGTTATTCTATTTGGTCCCCAAGGCCTGAGAGACAAGCTATCCAATCAGATTCCCACCTTTTCTGACATGCACAGTAAACAGCACAGTAAACAGCATCGCTTCTCGTTAGTAATAGTAGTGCGTCATTCTTTCACAAAAATAAATTTCTGTACAACATAACAATTACGTCCTGTTCAGAAACATGATCATGATTGCAGTTTAGTTATATGTGAACGTAATCTGTAGGAGACAGGGTTGGTAAAAACATGAACAAGAGAACAGCAGCTACAAAATAAACGGAGAGAGGAGGAGGGTAATCCCTCAGCGAGACCCTCGTTTTACAGAGACAGAGAATCCCTGCTGGAAAATGCATCCCGTCCTATGTCCCACTATGAAAGTGTCACATCCATGAAATTTACACCACTAACCAGCATCAGTCCTACAACTTCACTGTCAAAACTATTAAATTCTGGGACAAACAGAAACAGTATTTTTAGGGGGGTGCATTTTGTGGCAGGCCAGTCAGTCACTCTCCTAAAGAAATAATTAATTTGTAGCACCCATTATAGTTTCTCTAGGTTCAAGAGAAATATCCTGGATTCAGTCAATGTAACACTGGCGTTTTTCTATGTTTTGTGTGTTTGGTTGTGTTTAAAGCTATTTAATGTGACAGGGATTTTATTTGTGGTGTCTTGGTTTAAGAGAGGTATCCTGGATGTTAATTTAACACTGGTGTTTTTGATTGCATATATTTTGTGCGTTTGGTTGTGTTTTTACACTGATTTTAACATATTTAAAGCAATTTAAACATTTTTAAAGCACTTTTATGCGACGGGGGTGCATTTTCTGGCAGGCTGCCCTTATAAGGTAATAGTATTGGATTGGTATCGCGATCAGTATCAGTGATACTGGCCCTGTATTTACTTGGTATCAGATCGATACAAAAGCTTGCAGTATTGCACACCACTACTAACCATACACTAATCATACACCTATACTGCACGTGAGCATCCACAGCCCCCTTTCCTTTGTTGCCACGCCTGCCCAAACGGGCAAGCCCAACAAATTTAATACAGTGTGCTAATACAGCAGATGAGCAGCAAGGTGATTTTATTTATTTGAGGAGTTTGCTTATTTCTCTCACAAGATCTGGCAAGAGTATACACAGGTATAAGGTGTGTATCTATATATATTTATTCAGTTGAAACAGTGCATTCTAACTTCTCCATCCACCCTGATCCACTGTTATGTGCTGAACGCCAGTTTTTTCTGCCTTTAGATCAGTGTGCAGCTATAACTACACTCTCAGGGGAGCTGACTTCATTTTTCACTTTGTTGTGGTCACACTTAGAAACCATAATGTATTTATCACTATCCGTATTTCTAAAAATAAGAGTAAGAAAACATATGAGAAGTGGCCAATGCTGTGTTAACTGCAGCACCAGTGTGGAGAGAGAACTTTTACTAACGCGCCTCCAAAAAACCAAACTTAATTATTATAACAACACAGCAGCTAAAGCAGGACACAGTAACCTGTACTCTGCAAAGTAATGATGCAGGTCTCAGGCCATCTGTGTCATTAACAGCAGAAAAATCAGACATCAGTCATAGCCTTATTGTTTGATCTATGAAGATGAAGATACAGAAAAACGCATATCCATGACATAAATAGAAAATTATAGAGAACCCCCCCTCCCAAAATGCCGTAAATAATATTTTCAGATGATCAGCTTGAATTGATTGTTATTCATGAATTAGGGCTATGTAGTACCAGTAATATTTGTAAGATGCTCTTTAATGCTCTTAACATAATATTGTGATACTCTGGCCTTTACTATCAAATTAAATCTTCCACAGTTCCTCTGTTTACCAAAAACTAAAAAATGCACAGACCCTAACCCTAATTATGTAGTTGGACCTACATCTCTGTGGCTTATGTTAATTTCACACCAGATCTGATAATGTGTAAATACTACTATCTAACTAAATATGCAATATTAGTTTTACATGTCAGTGTTTATATCACAAGGTGTTTTTTTCCTCTGCGACATGACTCTGGGATGAGGCTCTACGAGGCCTATTGTTGCCACCATTTTAAATTAAACCTGTAGCAACATTTGTATCGTGTTATATTGCATTCTGTTTTGTAATGTTTAGACATAGCACCTTTTTATTATTGTTATTCTTATTCATTATTATTGAGTGATTCCAGCACAGTCAGGACCAGTTAGAAAAAAAAACTGTAAATTATATGGTGAACTTTTGTTCATTGTCTTCATGTTCAAGGTCTAAGTAAAAGTCAGATCTGTTTGCTGTGAAAAGTCTTTACCTAGTTTCACACATTAACATTAAGACACATTAACATTACACAGTTTATTGTATTCCAAAAGGTTTTTACAGTTTTTTTCAATTGCTTATGAACAATTTTGAAAACAAGGCCTGGTTTTTCAAAACACTTCACACAATTAGTACAACACTTCACACAATTAGCACAACTATTATTTGCAAAATGGAACACCTTAGTCAAAACTCTACAATTTCTTACAAAAACCTTAATTTCTTGTCAAAACCTCCAACGCAGCCATCATATATTCTGATTCTGTTTGATTCAGTTAAAGAATCCTGTGCTTAACCTAAAACACTTGTACCATTTACACAGAGAAAGTCTAAAAATAAATTCACCAACACTACATGACACCAGTTGTGCAGAGCAATGAAATTATTTATTTCTCTTCATGCTTTCCACAGTTTTTTGTAATTACTTATATCCAGAAAATAAAAACGATCACACTAACAGGGCCTCGTCAACATCACAGGCTATGTTATCATTAGCAAGGCAACGTGTGAAGAATCTTCTGGATTGACGAATCCATCCCTGTATTGATGTTACATCAATTTGGTCACAGGCTTCCTCCATAGCTTGGATGAGCAGCATCTGGACATACGGCCGGAGATCATACACTTTCCACCGCCATGCTGAGAAGAACTCCTCGATGGGGTTTAGGAAGGGGGAGCATGGAGGTGTAGAACTGTAAATTGTGGTTGTTGCTGAAACCAGTTGTGGACCTCAGCAGAACGATGAAAAGAATGAATGAATTTCTCTCAAATGGCACTCTATACAGTTTAATCAGGACTCGATTGTTATTAGCCAAAACAAGGTTTATGACCTCTCTCTCTTGCTCCTGTGTAAAGATGGAACACCTCCCTCTTTGGTGTTGTCAACGTTCAATCCTGTGGTCCAATACATGTAGCCAACTGTAAACTATTGATATACATAGTATATGCAGTAAGCTATGGATTGTCTGTTGACAGAAGATAAGTTTCTCACCTGTGCTCTTGACGAAAGGTCGGAATTACTGATGCCACCGTGTACCTGCTTAGGTTAGGCTGTACTCTCAGTCCAGCCTGCCTCAGTGTTAGTCCGTGGTTTGGTTAAGAAGGCCACTCCACCAAGTAAAAACTGGAGATTTAATACATCATTGCTTAAAGATGAAGATTTTATTAACTATTTCAAAAAAGAGT
>JAUBNQ010000079.1:0-13632 GCA_032353495.1 Ctenopoma kingsleyae | reverse complement strand
GAAACATTTTGTGTGACAAACATGCAAAAGAATAAGAAATCAGGAAGGGGGCAAATAGTTTTTCACACCACTGTACTACACCTGAAAGAAGTCACTAGTAACTAATGCTGTAAAATGAAGGTAGTGGCGTAAATGTACAGTATTTTCCTCTGATTTGTAGTGGTAGTTTGTACTTATACTGCTGCCTAGAAGCTTTTGATCTTTTATTGTCTTTTTATCTATGAACATATTCAAAGTACAAAACATTTTATTTGAGGACTGACTTTGTGGTTTAGCAGAGGTGAGACAACACTATTTTGCACATACAGGTGTTTTCATTTAAATTATGTATTTAAAATGCATAATATTATGCTTTATATGTATAATGGCAGCTGATTCTACTTTGGTCAATACAATCAATAACAACATCACAACACTGTCACAGTCATGTCCTTATCTTGTCCCTTTGTGTCTTTCTTTCCTTGTTTTTCTTTTCCTCCCTCGCCTTGGCCACACCCCTCTTTCCACTATCACTCCCTGTTTACTCCCAGCTTTATCTTGTTTATAATCAGTCCCTCACTATTATATTCTGCACTCTCCATTTCCCTTGGCCAGATCATACTGCTACTCACTGTGTCACTGTCCTGTCTCTTCATGTCATCTTCCCTTCATCATGCCTGTAAGTTGGTTTGGGTTTATTTTATTTCCTATCTTCTATCTTTCTAGCCTCTGTCAGCCCATGCTCTCCCCAGGTTTCCATGTCACATGTCTTATCCTATGTTAGTGCATAGTCCTTTTCCTCACTTTTCCTCTGCCCCTCGTCAACCTCCCTGTCTTTAGTATTTATTTTAGTGTAGTGATTTCAGTCATGTACACGTTACTTATTAAAGTCTTCTTTATTTGAACCCTCTCTTATCCTGGTTTTCCATGTGGGTCTACCATATTGTATATGTTACTTACAAATGCAAACAATATTTAAAAATAATAATAATGATTGTTCTGCTAAAACAAACTCTGTTGTGTGAAATTAAACATTTTGTACAATCAATTATTTAATTGATTTGGACATTTTAGATCAATATTGATTTATATAGTTTATACTTTATATAGTAGTTTATACTACTTAGTTTGTACCTTGTATTAAAATTTTTAGCACACCACTGCACAGCACATCTCTGCTGAAAACTGTCAGTTTTTCCCTATGCATTGTCAAGTTAACATACAGATGAGCACACTCTTAAAGCTCTCAAATGAAATTAGGGCTCTGACAAACTAATGTAATATAAGACATTACAAAACTGACCGGTTAATTTCTGTAATGCAGACACAAACTATGTTTGAGGCACTGTGAATGATGGTGTTCCACAAGAAATCTAGTCAGAGTTAGAGCAGTGTAGTTTATTACATAAGAGATGTCTGTTCTTTGATATCCCTTCAGCTGGATAAAGGGGGTGTAACTGCTTTCTAATTACAAGTCATTCAAAACCTATACAATAGTGCAAAAACTTCATATCAAATGTCTAAACTGATATTTTTTAAAATCTTTGATGAATTTGATTTTGATGCCAGCAAAATCAAACAAAATAATATGCAATTCGGGGATCATGAAAAAACAAAACAAAAAAACAATGGCCAAAATGGTTCTGTATTAAACACAGAAACGGTTATAAATGTATCTCTACAACACTGGTTTGTAGTGTGACAGTACTATGATAGGCACAGGGCTGGACTGGCCATCTGGCGTACTGGGCAATACCCGGTGGGCCAACGCACATTTTTGGGCCAGCCTGGGGCTGTCATAAGTTACCCAAAAAAGTATATTATAAATAATTTTTTATCGACCGCGACGTCCCATTGGTTGATTTTCTTGAAGGACATTGGTCTAATCCAATGAAATCACTCAGCCCTCCTCGGCCTGCCCCTCCCTCCCCTTTTTAACCAAGGTTATCAATGCCATTTGAGCAGACTGGAGTTGGAGAATAGTGGCTATGGACAAACCAAAAAAGCACAACCCCCTTGTGCTTTTCTGCGCCCCCCGCGCAGAAAAGCTCAGAGAAAAAAGGCAAAAAAAAAAGCTTCAAGTGGATGCAGCAAAATGCGCAAAACTTACCAATATTGTTTGCCACCACAAGTTGTGGTTTGAAATTAAGTTATATATCATTTGTCTACAAAACTACAGTTTTGTGCACAAACTGTGTGTGTATGCGAGAGAGAATTGCCCATTTAAAAAAAAAAATGCTCTGAGTAGATTTGGTGTCCAAGTTAGTGGTATTTTAGCTGCGATAAAGTTACAGTTTGCAGGCATTACAGCTTACAGTTATTATTATCATGTAATATTAGTAAGACTTTGCTTTGCTATCTCTCTGTTCACCTAAACATTAATTAAACTATACCTTAACTGATCCCTGCTCTTTCTTTCCTTTGTCTGCCTGTCTCTCCATCTCTCTGTCTATCTCTCTCTCTCATTCTCTCAGTTTTTCATACTTTTAGGTGCCACTTTGATGAGGAACTCTTTTTTCTATATTGATATATGGTCTTACTTTGGGCATAACTGTGTATGTGAATAAATAGTATATTTCATAAAACACTAAAAAGACGTCGTTTATTGTATAAATAATCATAGTGGGCCGCCATGACCAGTCCAGCCCTGGATAGGCATGTTTAGTGTCAAGGTGTTGCATTACAGACATTAACAGTTGCAAGAAGAAGTAGGTAATCTATTTTCAATTTCTTGGTTTTCTGCATAAATTGGTCATTAAACGTGATCTGATCTTCAACAACAGATCCGGCTCTACCCATTAAGGTGCCCTATAGGCGGATCCAGTCTTTCTGAGAGACTGTTGTCTCTTTCTCTCTTTCTCCCACTCTTTAATATATTTTTCTATATTTTACCTACCTGCTATTTTTACATACTTACTCTACTTATTCCCAGCATTGTCACTGTGACGCTCTGTCAGGTGGAGGTGTGCATGTGTGTGTCTGTGTGGGAAGGGGGTGTGGTTGAATTCCACAGGTCACAGGTCAATTACCACAAGCAGACTTTTAACTTTATCTTAACTTTATTGTAACAAGTAAGATGGGTACAGGACGTAGTGTGAAGAACAGAGCAGCAGGACCCGGCCAGGACAATAAGCCAGCGTGAGGAGAGAAGAAGAAGCTCTGGAGCCAAAGTTACCAGCAGTAGATGTCCAGGATTACATAAGAATCGCCTCTTCCAGTACAAATTCTCATGCGTCAATAATGACAATCAAGACATCATACATCTGGTTAAAAAATGTGTCTACCAAGGAAATTACCGAAAAGTCAGAACATTTGTTCTGCCAGATAGCTAGATAACCTCTTTCTCTTGGCCGGGACACAGGAACTCAGTGTGCACTGACATTGCACAAGAACAAAACAGGCCTGAACATGAACTAGGTAACATAGAATGTAATATGCATATATAATAATTGTCAGATAGGATTCAATGGATGCCGCTGTGCCCCCGACAGGGGGAATGAGAGCATGCCGGTGTGGTGGATAAGGACTATTATGCTTCACTTCATCGTGGAGAGCTGAGAGAGACTCATGCGGCTTCATACAGGGAGCAAAGCCCAAATAAGTAACTACAATTTAGAAAAGACGCTCAAAAACCCACGACTGACAATATTTGCAAGCTACTTTTTTTTCTTTTATTTTTTTGAGGGCCCTCCAGCAAGTGGCGCCCTAGGCGACCGTCTAGTTCACCTATGCCAAGAGCTGGCTCTATTCACAAAGTAACAAATATTACATAAATAAAAAATTAAAAAACAATATTTCTAAGCTGATGAAAAACAACATGATAGTTCATGTCTGAAGACACACGTTGAACATACAAAGTGATGGTGGAACTATGTGGAACTGTATGTCATAATCTATAAAAAACCCAAGACAGCACTGCTGAAATCACCTTGTTTGTGTCTGTAAGAGAAAATTTTTGTGGCATTTTTTATTCAGTGTCTAGTCTTTGATTCTAAAGGTAAACAGGAATCAAGATGTAGAAGTTAATGTTCATGGTTAACGTTATAACCTTACAGAGATTATAAAAACATTTTAAACATAACTGAAATAGACAGATATTACATATGACAGCATAACTAGTTCTTTTACACAAACTTTATATAATATAGAGAATTATAATTATAGATAAGTAATAAGTAAGTAATTATAGATAAGGTAAATGTATTACTTTTTGTGACTTTAAATAATTAATTAAGTTTGTGTTCTGAGGTGGAAACAAAAAAATTTCAGGTAAATTGTCAGTGATTTTTTCAGGCAATTTACAGTTAGCTCCATAAATAATGAAATAATGTTCTGTGGCATTTGACCAGAGCTGGCTCGACCCATTTTGGCGTGCTAGTCCATACAGTCATTCCTAACTGTAACCACTAAATCTAAACCTAATTTTATTTAACAATTTCACACTTATTAATAATTAGCAGAATGTGCAAAAACAAGACAACATAAAACATAAAACAAATATTTTGTCAGTGCATCTGTGCAGGACAAAGTGTTTTGTTTTCATATTTCTTACTGTTAATGGCCACTTCAATACTCATGCTGCCACATCTAACATGATTCTCCCAAGTTTTTCTTGGTACTTCTTATTTGCCCATCAGCAATATTGCACCTTATGTATATTTTGATAATTATTTTATTTTATATTTTTATTTTATTCATATTTGATTCTCTACTGTTTAGTTATGTGCTGCTCTACGTGCCTCAAATTGCCCCTCTGGGACAAATAAAGCTTTTTGAATTGAATTGAAATGTAGAGTAGATTTACCTGTTACTGTACACCACAAGTAAAATATGCAGCTGCAGCAGACAGAGACTTGATGTGTTTAACATGATAAAAATTATTATCTAGATTTTGACCAGTTTTTCCAGATCTCACAATAGACATAGAAACTTTGAATAACTGTTCACCATCCGGTCTGTTCGTCTCCTGTATTAAATCTGCTGAATGTCTTTGAGACATGCCGGACATTGTCACTCTGTCGCTCTGTCATGTGGAGGTCTGCGTGTGTGTGAGGGCGGGGGAGGAGAGGGGTGCATGCTACGGACGCAGTAATCGAGAAACTGGGGCTGTGGATGGATCCCGGCTGTAAAGGGATAAACTATCACATTTTACCTTATTGTGGAAAGAATCATGAGCATTCATACAGGGAGCAAAGACCAAATAAGTTACTACACAGAAATCGAGCTCAAAAACCCGTGACTGATGATATTTGCAAGCAACTTTTTTTGACTCTTGACTCACATCTTAAGTGTTTCATTTTAAAATCAATGTATCATTACACTGAGGACAAATGCCAAAAATTGTATCATCATTCCATTATTTAAGGACCTAACTGTATTTCAGACGAGTCTGTTCTTACTCTCTCAGGTGCTGCCTCCTCAACAGAAACTACTCAGCCCAGTTCTGTTTCTGACTGTCTGCCAATAATACTGGGTTGTTGCTTTGGTGGCCTGGCTGTTGGTCTCATTATAGCCGTTGCTGTCTTCTATCATCGTAAACGTAAGTCATAGCTTGTTCCATCACAGTAAATAACACAAACAACATACAAATAATAACAATGTGTTTTAAATGTTATATATTTCTTTCACAAAAGATATAATAAATGATTCAAAGAAGAAAATTAAACAGTTTCAAGATGAGATAAATAGGAACAAGGAAAATATTAAAAGACTCACAGATCAGAAGAGAGAGTTGGAGAACCAGAGAGATCAATTCAAAATGCAACTGGAAAACCAGAGTCAGGTACAGATAAGGGAAAAATAAAATACTTTAAATTCTCATCAGTTTAACAAATGAGTCCATAATAACACAAATCTTATGGTGGACTGTGGGCAGGTAATTATTTTGGATGTATAACTGATCAGAGAAAAATGATTCAGTATTAGATGTCAGATGAAAAAGCTCCTAACTGACTCAGTTAAGATAATATGTAACATTCAATGAAAGTGAAATGTATATGAAGATTTTATAAGAATCTTTGAAAATGTGAACATTTTTAAATCAGCAATAGGTCAAAGCTGAGCTGATTTGTTATTTACTGTTGGTTTTCTGATAGGAAAACATGTTGATGTAATGTAGTAATACATGGCATTGCTGTCCTAAATTTAGTAATTACAATAATCAGTTGATGAGGAGAAGATTCACTTCAATTCACCAAGCGTCACGCTTTCCCCCACCACAGTGAGCAGCAGTAATGATTTTAAGGAGTAGACCCTCGCCTCGAGCAGCGAGAATGATTTTATTTGCTTTAAATGAGGAAGACACAGCTTTCTTCAAATGTTTCAATTTATTATGAGCCCAGTGGAAACTGGATCAGACACAGAAAGATACTGAGAAACAGCTACTGAACACTGAGAAAGTGATGGAGCCAGCAGAGAGTCAGATTATGAGAATACAAGAAATGAAGGATTTTATACGCATAAATTATATTTTTGTAGTCAAGGAAACATAAAATGTAGTAAAATACAGTCTTAAATTCAGTTCAGAGTCCAACAAATAATCCATTCAGCACAATTATGGGGAAGTGCAAAACAACCCAAACTGAAACCACATGGGCAGATGTTTTACAAAGTTTGGTCCATAAAATAGGGCTTACTGTAAAACTGAAATAAATATGCATAATAAAAATATATTGGGTCCAGCTTATTGAGTAACTGCAGTGGTGTTACCTTGACTTGTACTTTACTTAACTTGCTTATATGTTATTGTTTTTGGGGTTTTTTTTCACATTTTAAATCTACTTTAAATATTTAAACACAAGGCTACACAATGTTCTAAATAAGACTTGAAACACTTTCTACATTAAAATACTTTTCCTACTTTATTACAACTAAAAATTTGTACAACTTTTGTTTTTGTACAGTTTGTTTTCTGGTTAACCTATGTAGTGCTGCTGATTCAACTTGGTTTCTTACTCTTGAACAAAATGTTGACCATACTGGTTAAAGATTGATGTTTGAATGTGAAAGTATTACAAATCATTATAAAAGATGTTGTGGGCTATTAGGAAGCAGATGATCAGTTTCATTTTAGAGCTGAAACTGGCCTAAGATTAAATAATAACCAGTCAGTGTTTCCTGTAATACAACCTGAGGTGAACACACCTGACTTTATGATACACAACCATGTTCAAAGTACAAATGATTTTATTTGAGCAACCTGCACTTTGTGAAATGCAAGGCACCTCACACAACAGGTATGGGGATATCTAAGTTGAAATTATATTTTTTTAAAAGGCTGTTGCCATGTATTCAATGAAATGTGTTACAATTCATCTGTTAGTATGTGTATATATACAATGACAGCAGAGTTACCTTAACAAACTCCTGAATGTGAACCTTATTCTTTAATCTAATGCTAGGTTGTAGACTTAAGTGAAAGCTATGACAGGCAAATCTGGAAATAGATTACCTCTTGTGTTTCATGTTGTGTAAGATACTGCATTTCTACTCACACTATCCTGCTAAATTCTTCATTTTATTAACAATCAAATTAGAAATTACATACTTTTGTCAAATCTTTAGTATTTGTTTTGTTGATTGTTACTACTTGAAGTAATATTATCCATTTGCTCATACTTGTGAATTAGAATTTGTAGCACTGCAGGATGATTCACATGAAGGATGGACTATCTTTAAAATCTCTGCTCAGAACGATCAGTGATTTGGATTCCCAACATGTTGTTGTCGTCCTTCTCCTAATACACTGTTTTGGAGGTAATGTGCACACAAACACATTAGTAATACCAATTAGCAAGTTAAGTGTAGTTCCACTCCACTCCACTCCACTAATCATTATATGTAATGTGACGCAACACATTTCAAGCAAAATGACAACCAGTAAATTTCTGTCTTGTTGATTCAGAACTATGAACTTAGGTTGTGACTTATGAGATGCTAAAATTAACACATTTATTATCAAAGTTAGGGTATTTTACTTAAAATATTTTCTCTTTGCTATTTTCACTTGTTTGGTGTAACTGCATTAGATAAAGACATAATTCTATAGTGGAAATCATTGTATGGGCTCAGCAACACCTCTGAAAGCCATTCTCAGTGAACACAGTTTGTCACTGCATCCTCAAATGCAAATTAAAAATCTACCATGCAAAGATACAGCCATATAAAATCAAAATAAAATTAAAAAAAGATCAAATCTTTCTAGGTCTGAGCCCATTTAAAATATATTGAGGTGAAGGAAGACAAGTACTGAAACAAGTACTTCAAAAAGGCTGCATTTTGTTATGCTACAACTATAGGAAGTCAGAAGTCAACACTTTCAGCTCTGATTCTTCTCTTCTTCTCTCTGAATAACAATGTCTTCTATTTCACTTTAGCAAATTATGTTAACGAATACTTAACCATGTAGAGGTGAATTTCTCTCTTTTGAGAACAGAATTTGAAATAAACCTGCTGTTTTTTCCAGGTCAGTCGCAGACGATTGGTCCACCTCAGCCAGTTGTGGTAATGATTGGTGATGACACTGTTTTACCATGTCAGCTTGAACCTCCTATGGATGCTGTTCCAATGACAGTAGAGTGGGGGAGACCTGATCTGAACCCCAGGTTTGTCTATGTGTGGCACAATGGTCAAGAACTTTTGGTTGACCAAAACCCAGCCTACAAAGGAAGAGTATCAGTTTCCATCAACAAATTAAAGCAAGGAAACATTTCACTGAAACTCTCCAAAGTGAAAGTCTCTGACCATGGGACATACAGATGCTACATTCCAAAACAGAGTAAAGAATATTTTGTTGAGCTTGTTGTTGGTAAGTAAACTGACTACACTGTACATGGATACTAGATACACTGCAGAAAAATAATGCAGTAAGGTACCAAGGATGCTATACAGTACATAATTTGAAAACTAGACCAATAAATACTATTTAGCATCTCTGTCTCTTCTCTGTCATCAGGTGCTGCTTCCTCTCCTGGTATCACTTTAGCAGGACTTGATAAAACCAGCAGTGCAGTAGTTTTACAGTGTGAGTCTAAAGGCTGGTATCCAGAGCCTGAGGTGTTGTGGCTGGACTCTGAGGGAAACCTGCTCTCTGCTGGACCTACAGAGACAGTCAGAGGTCCTGATGATCTCTATACTGTCAGCAGCAGAGTGACTGTGGAGAAGAGACACAGCAACAACATCACCTGTAGAGTCCAACAGAGGAACATCAACCAGATCAGAGAGACACACATACATGTTCCAGGTAGAAATGTTATGAAAATTATAAAATCATCCCAGTTTTACTTCTTAAAAAAATTGGGGTTCTGCTTTATGTGATTATAATGTTGTTGTTTTTTTTCTTTTTAGATGATTTCTTCATGGTTCCATCTAGTTGTATTGCTTATATCACCATTAGCGTGTTGTTTGGTCTCATGTTCATATGTACAGTTGTGTTTTTTGTCTGGAAATGGAGACAAAACAAAGTCAGTAAGTAAAAATTTAATCTGACATCGTTAAAATGTATCATCTCAACACAGAATCTGTCTCATTAAATTCTTGTGATAATGAGGCATATCACCGCAAAACAGTGTAACATTGAATGTTTGCTGATCAATGTTCAAAAAGTATTATTTTGAATTTATAATGTAGAGAAAAAACAAAATAACTTGGTTGGACTCGGTTGATTATTTTTTTCATCATGTTTACCTTTTCTTTGCTACAACACAATCAAAAAAAGAGCTTTGTGATGAGCTCGTATGTTTTATTTAAAGTGAAATATTTTTTATAGTATTTCTATTTTCTGTATGTGCTACTATTTTGCTGAAATTATTTTCAATACCTTCCAATTTCTGGATGGATCAAATGTTGCTGTAATACTTTGAAACTGCTTCTGTTTCTACACAGAAAGAGGAGGAGAGGAGAAGAATACAAGTTGTAATATCACCACAGAACATCAACCTTTAACAAAAGAAATCAAGATAATGGAGGATTTGGACAAGAAAAAAACTAAACTTGATGAGGACTTAAAAAAGAAAGAGGAAGAACAAAAAGACATGACACAGGTTATTGGTGCCCTGAAGGAAGTGACAAAGGAACTGGAGAAACAGAAAGAGCAACTCACCTTTCAAATGAAGGAGGCAGAGAGAACAGCAGAGGAGAACGAGAAGAAGGTTAATTCAGTGGATAAAGTAGTAACAGAGAAGGAAGGAGATAAGACAGTTAACAAAGCACAGGGATACTTGAAACTAAAAGAAATCATAACTGAGGCCAACTGGAAGCTGAAGGAGAGAAAGAAAGAACATCAACAGCTACAAATGAACATAGATAAAATAATGAAGAAAACATTTGATGAGATCAATAGAATTACAGAGAAGAAGAATGAAGTAGAAAATCACATGGAGCAAATTAAACAACAACTGCAGGACACAGAGAATCAGAGAGAGAAGATTCAGTCAAAGAAAAAAAAATGAAAAAAATTCAGTTAACCTGTTATTAATATATACTCTTTCCAACTACAGTGGAACCTTGGATTGCGAGCATAATTCGTTCCGTAAACTCGTATATCAAAGCGAATTTCCCCATAAGAAATAATGGAAACACTGATGATTCGTTTCACAACCCAAAAATATTTGCATAACAATGATTGATACAAAATATAAAGTAAAACCAGAAACACTTCGGCCAGCGCGCTTTCACTTCTTCTCTTATTAATGAAACCTGTTTCTGTGCTTTTGCCGTGGTTATTGTGCAACTCTAAATATGCAGACATCCCTCACGCAGCACAAGGACAGTGAACAATATCATTTACTGTTCTGATTGATCCTGATCAATCATGAATAATTAATGAAGTGACTGATATTGCCAACACCTGCAGAAATGCGCACAGAAGTTCTCACTGTGTAGATGTTTCATATGGATCCTTCTACTGAGCGACGTCTACAAACTCCTACAAACAGGAAAAAATTCTACACACAGTTGGAAGCTACAAACAAAACTTTAGTGACTTATTAATGTTAATTAATGTTCTGAAACAACACAGATTACGCTGAAAATACGTTGCAGAGAGAAGATGGGATCACATGAGGCTTGATAGACAAAGCGTATACATACTTCTCGTATTGCGGGTCATCGCTCGTTCATCAAGTTAAAATTTATTAAAATTTCTTGCTCGTCTTGCAAAACACTCGTAGACCAAGTTACTCACAAACCAAGGTTCCACTGTATTAGACTTTATGTTACAGAAAATACTTGTTTAATAACAGTATGTTTATTTATGTCTGTTCACATCTGCTGCTGCAGGTCACGTTTGAAGCACTATTATGAAACATAAATTTCAGCACAACATAGTCTGTGTTTCTGTGTCAGACATTTACTTTCATTAGAAAAAAAAATTTGATTTCACCCTTTTATTTTCTAACACTCCTGCAGCTGCACAGATATGTAAAATTACACACAGACAATTGAAAACAAGATGATTAAAAAAAAGCCACTGGAAGACACACACACACACAAAATTGTCTAGCACTTAACAATTCCTAGCATGTTTTTTCTTCTTGACAAGTTTGCGTCTTATCAGGGCTCTTAGTTTGTACTAACTCATAATTTACAGAACCCAAATGGTAATTGCTTGTGTCTTCTTATAAGTTGCTTTGGATAAAAGCGTCTGCCAAGTAAAAGTAAAGCTACTAGTTGGAGAGTTGGCAGTGAAATTGTCCATGGGCAAATGTGTGTAAATGGGTGAATGAGTGGTGAATGAACTGTGTACAGTACATGAAGAAGGGAACATTTACAGTCAAAGTTATGTGGTTTTAGTTGTTTAGTTTTTGTAGTTTGTATGTTTATAATTGTAATTGTATTTATAATTGTATTTTGTTGTTTTCTGCTCTTTTACTATGATTACATTGATTAAATACATGCTGTCTTTGTGCATTTGAAACCTATAGTCAAAGGTACTACTGGTATAAAAAGAAACCCTGTTGTTTCAGTAAAACTGCATAAATGTTTCATCATAAGAAGCATAATCAAATAAATGAGCCAAAATTCACACATATCTGAATGTGAGCTGGAAGAGCACTGTGAAGTGTTTTTTTATAAGCCTGAATGAGCATTTAAAAAGAACATCATACAAATGTTCTTCTCCTGTTACTGTACAGGTCCTGCCCAAACTCCTCATTTAGTGTCTAATCATTCATTCATTCAGTGAATTATATTATTATACCATTCATAAACTTTCTACTGTTCCTTTTATACCATAATATACACGTGTCATTTATACTTAGATTAGATATATTTCTGTTAGTAGCATTAGATTGATAAATAATGAACTAAAGTTCATTCTGTGTTGGGTGATTTATTTTGGGATCTGACTAGGCCAGTAGGCAGGGACAGTTTATGAGACTTGATAGACTAAATTACCTACTTGCTATCCTTACCTACTTACTTACCTACTATCTTTGACTTCTATCTTTTCAACTTGATACAGTGTTGTGTCAAATCTGACTAAGTTTTGGGACAAAATTCAATCTAAGTGTTCAGCAGAGATGGTTCGGGAGTTCTTCAGTTCTTCTTCAAAAATTAACAGCCAGAGAGGCAAAACTCAAAGTGTAAATGGCTTATTTTCAAAAAAGAAAGGTAGACACATAAACCAGTGAGGTTGCTCTTGTTCCAACCTCATCATCATCATCATCATCATCACCTGGTTTTAAATATTTTCTCATAAAATCCCTCAAACCTCTACTTTCCCTCTTCTCTTCTCTTCTCTCCTCTTCTCTTCTCTTCTCTTCTCTTATCATTTAGATAATTTACTGGAGAGCACTAAATAAACTCAAAGTCAAAGGTTGTTGTCTGTGGTCAAACCATTTCTGTGTAGAGGTGGGGATATTATTGACACTATTTCAAGGACGTACAAGTATAAGTACAATTACAAAAATAAACACTTTATATCACTGAAATATTACATATTTGTTTCCACAAATAGGTCCATTTTGAAAAAATACTCCCGATAATTTGTTGGGTTGAAGGGCCCAGTTCTGGGCCCCCCCTCTACCATGGGCCCGAGACGCGTTTTTCCCTCCCTGTTGGCGGCCGTGATTAAACCTACAGGCAGGTGAGAAATTAAATTAAAATGTCTGAATGCTTTACCTTTACAGTAAGGGGAATGTGTGGCTCAGTTTTGCTATGGGGAGCATTTTGCTCACCTTGGCTCCACTTGTCTCTTTTAAGGGAGGAGTCACAATAAATCAATACAAAGTTTTTCCAAGTGATCATCTTTATTAAATGATGAAATGTCGTTCAGGATGACAAAGCCCCATCAATAGGGCATGAGGGATCACTGGATGCTTTGATGAGTATGAAAATAATGTGACTTAGAACAGAACAGCTTCTTGTCATGTATTCCCACTTTACTGGAGGCACACAACCTGTACATACAAAATAAATCTCATTATTTGGTGTTTTGATGGTGGCAGAGAACACTGTCTAACAACAAGCTGCTCATATGTAATCCTATCCGGCGGTCCACAACACACACTATTAAACATTTACATGGAGAAACCTTATGAACACAAGCGCGCTCACACACACACAGGTGTACAAACAGGTGCTCACAGACACACACTCTTGTTCCTTGAACTATTTGGAAATATTAGTTCTGCGGTCTGTTCTACAACATTTAAT
>JAUBNQ010000078.1:0-13663 GCA_032353495.1 Ctenopoma kingsleyae | reverse complement strand
TGTGTGTGTGTGTGTGTGTGTGTGTGTGTGTGTGTGTGTGTGTGTGTGTGTGTGTGTGTGTGTGTGTGTGTGTACCTTTAACAGCTGTGATGACCTTAGTTGCCATCCTTCCCACCAGGCACTCTTTCAACATGGACTCATAGTTTACCCAACGATGAACCTGTGCACAAACACACACACAGCATAAACAACAACACAACATAAGTAAATCCACCGAGTCACCCGTGCTCACATTAAACATCACCTTCCATACCTGGTCAAACAGATCAGTGCCATCTATCCCAGCTGCCTTCATGAGCTCCTCTTCTCCACCAGGGTGGTAGTCCATGTAGGGGGTCACATTGTAAACCATACCTGAACACATAGAGAGAAAAATGGAATTGTGTGCGTATAACACTTCACTGCCCTCTGCTGACACAAACTGATTCCAGCACAAACACTGATGATACTAAATGTAATAAATGTACATGTGTTAACTACTGTTGCTAAAGAGGGGCTATGACTAACTGTGACTATGTATCACAGTAGAAAACACATTCTGTCAATTCAGTGTGCACAACCTGCACTTTCAGAGTAAAAGTCCTGGTTGTGTGTCATCATGTGGACAAAACAGTGTTAATGCTGGTAAAGCAGACAATCACATAAACAAAACAGTAATGTAGATATATGAGAATCTGCAGGTTTGTGCACTGTGAAAAAGACACACACAGTAGTGAGCTTGTGCTGCTACAGAGGACCCAGGTAATAGGTTGCAGGTTAGAACAGTGCAACATATCTCCCAATAAGAGAATGTACACCAGCATGGGATTTGACACTACATGCAAAGTTGTGGTGAGTTTACAGGCAGGCCGAGTTCTATTTTGCAAAAAAGTGGCAAAACACAGGAAATGCCACTCAGAACACAGAAGTATGAAGAAAAAAGAGAGAAGCTTGTAATCCATGTAGGGTGGAGGTGGTGTTGTTACGATTGTACTGTATGGGTTGGACCTGTATCGTTCTGGTAGAACTTTCTGTTAAGATAAGATAAAGCAGCTACAATGTATGGGTCATGTGAGATGCAGTTTTCGAAGCTTATCAGTCTTTCTTAAGTGCAAACGAGCCTGTCACATCTCTGACAAGCATGCGGGCTCACCTCTTATGCAGGTCCAGCAGTCATCTCTCGTGTTGTGTTTCTGCAGCTCTTCCTCTGTAACTTCAATGAGGCGTCCTCTGAGCCCGGTCAGATCTTTTCCACTCTTGGTAAATCTGATCCAGTCCATTAAACTGTGGCCAGGTTTTAAGGCCACCTAATACAGCAAAACAGTGTCACGAACAGAGGACAAACAGGTCACTTGGTCTTTTCTGAGGAAGTGTGAAGACTTGTCTACAACAACAACAGCATCAGCACCATATACACAGGCTAACATGACAGCTGTTTTTATTTAACTCCTATAATGTATGTTGAATGTAACGTTATATATGACACAATGAAAACGGGTTAAGCCATCAACCTTCTTGTTATAAAGCTGTGTACGCCATTCTAAGAAACTAGTCCAGTTGTGGAAAAGAGTTCGGTGGTGTTACCTTGTTCCTCCCGGACTGTCCGGACGGAGAGACCCGCTGCTGGGAGCTCGGTGCTGGAAACGACTGCGTCGGTATATTCAACATGTTTTGGACGCTTCGGATGCACCCCAAGTTTCGAAGCAAACCTAGTCAGTCAAAGCACAGTTTTGTGTTCCCACTGACTGCTGCGTGTTAATGGGACAAGTTCCTCTTTTGCTGTGACACCTGTGACACATCTCTTTCAAAGCTGTGTTGAGCAATAGCGCTTAGTTAGCTAGGAGGCTAATCTAAGTTTTACTAACAACACAGTGACTAGTGTCTTCATATCAACAAATTATAAATAGCTACATTAAATTTTCATTAAAGTTACAATTTCCAGTATTAGCATAATAATTCACAAGCAAACTCAATAGCTGTTCGATATTTAGTGGTCAATTGCTACCTAAGTCGTACATCTCAGCTTCCGCTAACACAGAGACTACAGTAGCTGTCCCACACGCTGACGTCAACGTCAACAATCTATGTCATCAGGTTGCGACGGTCCTTCATTGCAAGTCTATTGCCCCCTGTTGTTCGTGTTGGTTTTGCACACCCTATTTTCATAATCAACAAAACTGTAAAGTCATCTCACTTCCTTTCATATTATGATTTGTCACCACAGATATCATAGATTTAAACCTATGTATAAATGTATATATGTAAGAAGAGATATTTTAACACGTAATATGAGATTAACAGTGATAATGGCTGTTTTACATACAGCCATGTCAGTCCCCTGGTTTTGTGCAAAACTGGCTTCATGACATAGCTGAGACAGCTGAAGCAAAGTCATCACCAACAGTATTTATTACAAACACTGAATTCAAACAGACATAAAAAGTGACCCACCTGAAATTAAGCTGTTGAAAAAAGTGGTAAAAGATGAACCATTTTGTTCACTTGATTCAGTTTCACTGTCATCGTCATCCTCTTCTGAATCCCTCTGAATCTCATCTGACATTGTGAAAACATGTTAGGATATCTCACACTACTTTGATGTAGTATTTAGTTACTGCATAATAGAACATGAGCTATGCCTTTCCTCTATGTAAAAGACTAATCTCCTAAGAGGATAAGGACAAGAGTTCTCTTACTTCAAAATAAAAGTCTGTGTGCACTTCATGTAGACTCCGCAACCTTTGTGATAACCTGAGAGGTGTTTTGTGGTACAGACATTCAACAGATCTTTTTAAATGTGTAAATGTGTCCTGAGATTTTTAAATGTGTAAATGTGTCCTGAGATTTTCAAATGTGTACACAAACCTAGAAATGTGTCCTGAGATTTTCAAATGTGTAAATGTGTCCTAAGATTTTTAAATGTGTAAATGTGTGCTGAGATTTTTAAATGTGTAAATGTGTGCTGAGATTTCTAAATGTGTACTTGCGTTCTGGATCATTTGGGTAATGGGAAGCAAAATAAATAACTAGATGGTAGAGGTTAAATTGGATATTTCTTGTAATGACTTGTTGTGTAGCATACAAAAACCAGACGTTACTGCAAAGACAGTAGACAGGGGAGAACAAGGGTTGACAGGTGCTACTCGTAATAAAAATATGAAAACATTTCCACAACCAAAAGACACTCCTATACAGGGTTAAATGCAACATTAAAAGCAGAAGTTAGAAAGTGGAGAACAGAAAGCACAATGGAGAGAAGTTACTCTAGACTTAGAGACACTAGACAGCAAGTTATGTGACACAATGTGTGTGAATGCGTACAAAAATACAGATAATGGTCTACATCCTGGTCCGGTCTCCTACCAGCAAACTGTCAATAAACCACAAAGTATTATAACCACAACATAACAAGCACACATTTAACTCGCACAGTGGCGTGATGCTTACGTTATATCACATCCACACCAAGTGACAGTTACGCTACGCTTTTAATGTTAGCAGAGAGGCCGCCGGTCCAATCGGTGAGGACGGAAGCGAGTGAGGCATCTCAGGCACCAATCCCACGCAAGCAGACGTACATAATAATTTGCATACACACTCAAAAAGCATTAGAAGGCTGTACAGTTTTGACATTTCTATTTTTACACCAATGTAGAAGATTTCTAAATGTGTAAATGTTAACCAGACTTTCATGTGTAAAAGAATCTCAATGTAAATGTGCTTTTGTTATGAATTCAAACAGTAGTATTTCATCAGGTTTGCGTGTCAGTTTTTGTATGTTCCTTTGTTAACCTCCCGCTTGTATTGTGTTATATCAAATGTTTGACTACAAATCTACAGACTGTTGGAGACCATCACAAATACACATGTGCACATAGAAATACAGTTTAACAATACTCACACGCACATTTTGCAAAAATACCTCGATACTCAAACCATTAGACGGATTAATTCTTTCAGTCATGCTTGGCAGAATCACCCTTTATTTAGGACAAATTCACATATTCATGAAAATACTCCTTATAACCTTTAACAAGTGTTCATTATTCATAATTTCTACATTTTTTTTACTGGATGATGTATCTTGGTTTTTGTTTTGCTGAAATTGCTGCTACAGCAAATCTCATTAAGATCAACAGAAGATTGACATGAGCCACAGTGGACCATGTGTTGTTCTGTGCAGCTGCCTGCAGGTGGCAGCAAATATCAAAACTACAGCATCAAAGGTCAACAACATTTCTGCTGGATTCGGCTGTTGTTTTGTTGTCTCTCCTAACATGGCAACATGAGCACAAAGGAGCTAACGACTATTAGACATTGCACACGCACGCACACACACACACACACACACACACACACACACACACACACACACACACACACACACACACACACACACACAGAGGGATGTTTGACAGTAGATTTTATTACACAGTGATGTAAACAGTGCATTAAAAGTGTGATGTTTGTTGTGTTGTACAGTGCTGTTCTTCACCACTATCCTCCTGCTACCTTTTTCATCTGCTTTTCCTCATCCTCTTTTGTCGCTCCACCAATCTGCTCCTCTCTCCCTGTAGATCCAGCACAGGGGCAGATAATTACAATTTCAAAACCATTTGCCAGATCATTACCAGCTAATCCCGTGTTTGGTCTGATGAGTCACGCGCCTCATTTGCCACGGTGCAGGGCAGCTTGGGACCCTTTCACAAACACTAGCCAAGGACCACTGGCCTGCCCCCGGGAGGGGGGGGGGGCATACTGCTGGGGTAAGGGGTGCAGGGTTGTGGGGTATTCCTCTGGGAAAAGTAGGGATGACAAGATCCAGCAGAGTGGAAATTAGAGTGTTAAATGTGACTCCAGACAAGATTTTTAATTATTACTTACACTTGTGTTTGCCTGAAATGACTGTATCCACTATGATTAATTATAACCCTCATTAACTTGTCTGAAGCATAAAAATCCCTTCACCAGTGGTCTTCTACCAACATTTCAAATTTAGATTTGCTCAAATAAATTAGTTTGTGTTATTCTTATTTGTGTTTATTTAAGTCACACCTAATTAAAAGTGTCAAGATTTCAACCACTCATTATTTGTTGAGATTAAATGTGTTTTATAAACTTTCTATTAAGTTGAATTAACAAAAAGTTCCACACAACAGACAGTTTCTCAGTTGGGGTCAGGTGTACATGGAGCCTGTCACCAGGTACACTTTAGCAGTGTTTGAATCAAACTTTTAGGTGAGCCTGCTGGATGGCAGGTACGAGTGTAGAAAGTTTAAAATGTGGGGCCATAAAAGACAAGATGCTAAACCTCTCGTATAAAAAACAAATTTGTGCTCCAAAATCTATATTTTTTGTGTAGTATCTATGAAGAACGCCTTTGAATTCCTGCGGGATTCTCAGCATTGAAGCTGTGAAAACAGGCAGCCCGAGAAATGCCTGGTTCTTACCAAGAGATACCCATTAGACCTTAATGTCCATCTGTTTCTTCGTCTACATGTCCAAGTCTTACTGCCAGCGTCTTCTCGTAAACATTCACACCCAGTGGACTGTTTGCCATTGTTGTTGACAGTTATTTCAAGGAGGCACACTGATTGTCAATGCACGTGCATCATCTGTCGTATGGTTGTATGTATGGTGTACTTGGCTTGTGTTTTCTTGAGTGGGTCAGTTGACCAGACAGCTCACGGTGCCACACTGCAGACAATTTCCATGGCAACACATGAAGTTGAGGTGGTGGTGAACAAATAGCTTTGGCAGCCATTTTCTTCCATGTACTGCACGCCAACACTCAGTCATTAATATTTGACAAACACATCAGTGACAGTTTGTGTGCACAACTCTCACTCGAGATTTACATTTGCTACATTTAGCAATATACTATTCTTTAGCTTTTCACCAAGCCACGTAATACACCTCACAAAAATGAAGTAGATTTCAGTACACCTTTAGTGTACTTATACTTAAACAAGTATGCTTTCAGTTTACTTTCTATGTACTTAGCAGAGATGTACTAGACAGAATTACATTTAAGTATTTGTAGTGTAATTAGAGTATATTTTCATAAACGAAAGAGTGGGACAAATAAGTCCCAAGAAGCACTGAAAAGGTATACTTTTAAGTATACTATAAGTACATTGCCATTAGTATACTTACTACAAGAAGTGTACTTGGAAAATCTACTTAAGTTTACTTAAAGAAATACATATGCAGTATAGTCATCTTCACAGCTTCTTACTGGTTGTCTTGCTGACCTTTCACCTCTGACCTCAGCTCACTTATCACTGAACCGATCGATTCTGCCTCAAACTTTTGAAGTGGATCTGCTCACCCTGAATAGTTGTGTCCAACTCAGATCCATGTTCATAGCAGGTCAGGAATCAGTAAATCATTCTGACAGCTTGTGATTGTTGAAAAGTAGTTAATGGTTTATTAAAGGGCATATTCCACAAAAATCCAAAAAGAAAAGTGGATTTGAGGAAGAATGAAATCAGAAAAGTGATCATCAAAATAAACAATGAAAATATGAACTAGCCATTTAAAATTACAAGAGGAATGCAAAAAAGTTAGATAACAATATTCACTTTCACATCACTTCCCCTCATTGACTGACATTTTAATTTACAAGTGTGCTGCTAGAGTTCTAAGCCGCCGTGACCCCCAATGCCATAAACATGTCTCTGGCTCCATCACTCAAAAATCATCTTAATGTGTTTGCGTGTATCTCCTGAGAACCCAGAATGGCATTCCCCCATTCACCATGGTAGGTTCAGTAGGAAGCGGGAGGGTGAGGAAGAATGCCCCTGTCAGTGTGAAGGTTATATGAGCAACAGCGTAGAGAAACGCTCAGCAGGACAAAACCAACTGAGAGCCCATCAGACATGTGGTAGGATAGAGCCCCCCCTTCTATAAGCACACTTCTGTTTCAAAAATGTCCCCAGGGTGAGAAGTTTAGCGCTCGTGCATGTTCTAAATTATCCAGTGATTAAAGTGTTTGACTTCCAACAGAGCTCAATAACACTGATAAACGTAATAATGATACGCTTACATGGACAGAACTATTTTACAGTTTGTATTTGCTATTTTCTTTTACACAAAGATAAAGCAATGGAAGAAGACATCAAGTACAAACCCAATTTCCAAAAACAATAATCTGTGATTTGTTCATTTGCTTGAACATTTATTTATCTGACAAAAGTACAAAAAAATAAAAAAAAGATTTGCCAGTGTTTTCACTGGTCAAGTTAATTGTACTTTGTAAATAGAAGCACATTTTGAGTTTGGTCAGGACAGGGTAGAAAAGAAGCAAAGATGGGTTGTGGCTCATCACTTCAAAAAGAATATTCCCCAGTGCAACATTGCAAAAAATGTAGGTCTTTCACCATCTACGGTACATAATTTTGTAAAAAGCTTCAGGGAATCCAAGAAAATCTCAGTATGGAAAAGTCAGGGGCAGAAACACTGCTGAATGCGTGAGACCGTCAGCCTTCAGGCAGCACTACTTGAGAAACTGTTACGCCATCATGATGAATGTAGCTACATGAATTCCTACATTCATGTATGATCAGAAGGCAAGTAGTTTACTTCCTTCTGACTCTGGCAGAGGTGATAAGTGGTGCCGATCAGATTTTCAGTCATCATTACAGTATCCAACTGCACCTTACATTTGGCGACACATTGCCACTGTCATTTGCAGTTATTTAAATTATAGATTTTAATTCTATTATTATCTATTTGATCTCTCTAGGCTTAGAAACACACTACTTATTCTCTATCACCAAAGTCCCAGAAAAACAATTTCATGTCATCATGCTGTATGTAACAAAATGACAGTGGTGAGATGTTCAGTAGCTTAACTTCTTCCTACAGACACTGTGGTACATCTAATATTCCCTACACTCAACACACTTCAATTAAATTTGAGTTTATTGACTTATTGACCCCAAAAGTTGCAAAGTGCTGCAATGGTAGCTGCAGAGTGTCTACAGCGTGATGAGAACTAACTTTGATGCTCACATTTTTTTTCTTTCGTCCTGGTATTATTTAATTGATTGACCTTTGATAGCTTCTTAAATGTTCTGCACTTGTGCTAATTAATAGAAGTATCTTGTTCATACTAATTGCTTTGTGCCTCAATGCTGACAGTCCTAATAAAGTGCACCAGGGTTTTATTAATTACTGCTTAAAAAGTGCTAATGATATCACATGCAGCTCTGGGAAGTAAGGTCAGACAGATAAAGGTCTACTGTTGGCAGCTAATTCTCTGTTGAACGTCGGCCAAAGTTTCAGGAAACAGAAATGTGTTTAAGTTGTTTGTGGTTTTGTCTTTATAATGTTCCCAGCACCAATTAACCACCAATAATCAACTTTAACTGATGATCTTCAGACTATCTCAGATCAAGTTTTAGTTTTATTCATTTTTTCGTTTTCTGCCCTCCAACAGCTCACAAAGCAATTCTGATGAAAATAACTGCACCATGGTTCCAATGAAGAGAGGTCTTTGAAATAAATACATTAAAAAACCTTACTTTGGAATTCCATATGTAATTATATTATCCATATTCACTGAATCTGATGGAATCCTTTTTTTACTTAGTGTATTTATTGTCATTATGTCTTCCCTCTGGGGACATAAATTAACATATTGAGTGCTACTAGATTATTATAATTATTATAACTATATAGTAGTTCTAGTCCATCCTTGTATGTTTTTTAAAAGCACAAATCACAAGACTGTCTATAGCCCATTTGTACTAGCAGCTAGCCCTGCAATACACAAACCTGCTCCCAGGATGAAGACCTGAGATCCACAAGGACAGATCCACCATGAGAAGCTGGTGATCTGGAGGTACAGTGCAGAGAAAAACAGAAACAAACTCTCCCTAATAAAAGACGTGTCACTGGGCCAGTTATGGATATAGCTGGATGGTTTCTAGCTGGTGAGGGAAAACAATTAAACAAGGCTGCTCCACCCGTGGTGTGTGGAGGAACATTGCTGCAGGTCCCGCGTTCAGCATTTGGCCTCCATCTCAACAAACTCAAATGACTTGGACAACCACAGACTGATTCATCTAATGACAGAGCTTAAGGCACCTTTCATGGAGTAACACACCTTGTTATCTACCTCCATAATTATGTTTTAGTATTTACTAATATTGCTCTATTCCGCCTTTATGTACTAGACTCTGGATTTATTCCATCTGATGTTTTTGATTTGATTTCTGATAACTGTTACTCTGCTGCTGTGGCACCTGAATGTTAAAGTGGTAAAGAAGAAAGACATGGGCTTGTCCAGGACAGCAGGTTGTGAGAGAAACAGGTAATCTGTTTAAAATTTACTAAAGACTTTAACAAAGTGTTTTGTGATGAGTAGACACTGAATCATATCTTTATTCACACAGTAAGATCACCTAACCTTTTGTGATGTGGTCTCTTTCTGTTTTATATCCTAGTTTAACCAAGAATACCAAAGAGATTTGATCTCATTTTATGACTTTATAATGTGTCCATATAATAAAAAAACAAACTAATTTTATGTTAACAGAAATGAAATGAGCATGTGACACCTACGACCTATAGATATTGTCAGATCTCTGATGGCATGTACGTTGATTGGTATAAAGTAAGTAGAGCCAAGGAGAGAGTGTGTGGGGTAGTGTGTGTTGAGGGTCAGGGGGCAGGATGTGATGTTTTTCACCTTGACCCTGTGTTACCCACTGATGCAGCATGCTCTGTTAGTTCTTCCCTTCTGACTCTCATGCTGTGGACTTTGGGAGTAATAAATGCTGCTTGCCTCTGATAACAGTAAGGCCCGTCTGTTTACCAACAAGTGACGGTGAAATTTCCCACCTTTCAAAGGTAAATATGTACTCTCCCACACTTCACTATCTCCAGGAGAGACAAAGCGGGATAAAGAGAGACTGATAATGACTTAAGAGAGAGAGAGGGAGGCCAGATTTGGGATGTAAATACTGGTTCAATACGCTGACGGTGTGAGCACAGCTGATAGTGTTTAAGTCATGCTGTCTCCCTCCCCTTGGTCCTGTATTGTTCTCTGCTGCCTCTGGCTATGTTTACAGCACAATTAGAGCTTATTTTACTTGAAAACACCCACGTGCTATACATTCCCATCTGTGTCTCTCTAACGTCTCCTTTATCCACACACTGGACGAGATGAGATGGTTTTCATGTGTTTATACAGTATTTTTAAGATGCCACAGATCAGTAGACCTATTGTACTGTACGGGTTCATATTCTGTATAAACCTGACTGCACAAGTACAATAGTCGTATTCTATAGTCATTTCATGAGAAGGTTTTATTGGACAGTTCTAAACACCCAGTGGCTTCATCAACTCACACATTTACATACTGTATCTGGTTTGTCTGGAATAAACGGAAAAAGGTCTTATGCATGGAAAAAATTTCTATGCCATGTAAAAATTAGATATAATAAGGAAAAGGAAGAAAAAAAAAACTTGATTAAAGTCAAAATATTCCAAGAAAAAGTTGGAATATTCTTTATTCTCAGAATTTAATACAGTTTCATTTATATTGTTGTATTTATAATATTATTTTATTTATTTCTACATTAAAATTTTTTTAAATGTTTAAAAATCTGAGATTGAAGTCAGAATCTTCCAAAATAAAACAACATAGTTCTATTTATTAGGTTTTGTAACCTGGGATGAAAAAAAATCAGTGCACCCTGTAACATTAGTATGTGAAGAGTTTGACCTTCACTGGTTGGTTAGAGGGGGGCACCTCTGTAATGTTTTTGTAAATCTACAAGAGGATACTCGTCAGGAGGATTTAAATAGGAGTGTTTATGTGATCTCTCTTGAGTAAAACATCCATGTATCCTTCTTTGTCCAAAAATGGATAGAGATGTCACGAGCAGTGTGGAGCGCTGGTATCGGCACTGATCCTCAGACATTTTAAGGGATGAATGAATAACTGGCTAAATGCAACTACTGATTCTGACGTGACAGGATCCTCGCTCTTTTCACGAGGTTGTATAATGGTTTTACAGAGTGGAGCATGTCCTCTCACAAACAATCTTTGGCTATGTACAGACATTGGCTACAGGGAGCACTTTAACCAACAAGTGACTCGCAGAATTATTGTTTGTGACATCTGAAATTACCTGCTGCAGGTGATGTTTTTCATAGCAATAAGTGAAGCGATTGGCACTGGCTAAAAGGCAAGCAGATAGATCAATGTTTTGTACACTGCCATTTGAAATCTATACATTTGCCAACCTCTGTATCTAATCTTAAGGTGGCAGAGTGCTGAGAGGTGGCAGTGGTTAGTTTTCTTGCCTTAAAGCAAGATGTTCTTGGCACACAAGCTGAAATGGTTCAGGTTCATGGTCTCCTTTTACTCTCCTAGGTGTGTGTCTGTGTGTCAATATGTCCAGGACCCAAATGGTTTGTGGTTTGCTACCATCACTGCAGGAGAAAGTGAGTTGAAAGTGAAGTGAAGAGCATGGAAAAGAGAAATGCAGCTGCTTTTGCAGGCATCAACAACAAGTTAAATGAAAATCAGCACAAGGAGGAAAAACCAGCTGACACATCAGCGCATCAGTGCTGCCAGGGTTTGTGTTTGCTCTCTGTTCAGTTCTGCTTGGGTCAACTGCACTTTGGTTGGGTCTCTTTTTAAAAAATGAATTGATTCACATTGGGTTTGGGTTGGCGTTCCAGGTCTGTTCAGGTCAGGTCCAACGTTATAGGTCCATAAAGATCTCTCCCTTCTGGTGCTCCAATTTCCTCCCACACATCCTGAAGTTTAGGTTTATTGGTGACTTTAAATTGCCTGTAGGTGTCCGTCTCAGTGTGTGGCTCTGTGATAGACTGGCAATCTAGCTGTCTCACCCAACCTCAAGCACCCCTACAAACCTCTAATGGATGGAGTATCTAAACTCAGAGGCACTCGCCAATGTCCCCAAGTTATTTTTCACATTCACACTCTCTAACTTTCACACTCTTGTACAGAACAGTGTTGATGTAAAGGTCAGATGTGAAGAGAGCAGCGATTCATCATCAGCAGCTTGAGATGGACAAAAACATTCAAGGAAGGATCAGATTTTGATTTGCTAATTTTAACCAATACACATCTTCTAAAACATGCCCCAATCAGCGAGGATACCAATGCTCCAGATTGACTTGGGACATACACTACCATCTTTACCATCTTTTCCATGAATAGCTGCATGTCTTCAGCTGTGCTATCATCATTGCAAAATGGTTTTATAATGATCAGTTATCCTCTTAATTTAATAAACTTCCATTAGCAAACATAATGTGCTATTGGAAGACAACACTAATGTTTGATGATTATAGGCCTCTGTATGTTTATGTAAATATTCCTTTAAAAGACAGTTTCTATAAACAATAGTCATTTTTAATGTTAACAATGTCTACACTGTATTTCAGATTAGAATTTGATGTTAAAAAATCTGCTTCTGTTTCAAAAACACAGTCATTTCTGTATGTGTCCAAACTTTTGACTGGTAGTGTATCTAGTCAGAAGTTTTTGGAGAAACATGAATACAATGTTTCTCTGGTATGAACAGTCTCAAGTTCATATGTAAACATGCAAGAGAATTAGACAAACCACAGTACAAAAAAAGTGGATGTTGGGAGTCTCATAATCACAACACAAACACAGCCAGGAGGTCAGCAAATTGGATGATGTGGCTTAAATAAGATCTTCTGAGCCAGAAAACTGAGACCCGCCTGTCCTAGTGGAAATGCATGTGCTGGGTGACTTCACACTATCATCCCTTGAGAAAGTGTGTGCTCAAAACATTAAAACATCATCACGGTGGCATCGCAGAGCCATTTTTTTTAGAAAGGCTGAAGGTATTAACATATATTACTTTCAATAATCCTTGTCTAGGCTTTGATGCTATTACTGAAAGAATTTTGGCTCACTGACCGTGGTATTGTGTTGATGTTATTATGCTGAATTTATCATTGACAGACGTAGTGACTGTTACCTAGTGGATCAGCACCTGTATCTGCTGTACTTTGTTGAAGCATAGTGCCAACATCCAAACAAACCATCTGTCATATTTCAGATAAAGAATTCTTCTTCAGCCAGCATCCCCCTCAGCTCCACCATCTTTCCTTTCTCCATTATGTTCAGTGCTGTAAATGTCAATATCAGGAAGGGTTGACAGATGATTTTCAGACACACACACACACACACACACACACACACACCACTCCGACCACACCACCATGCAGAAGTACACACCAATGAACAATCTTTGCTTCTCTAATCAGCTTAGCATTCTCTCGCTCTGTCTCTCACCCCACTTGTAGTGTAGGATTGATATCTGATTATGTCAGGTCACTCATCCAGATGGACCCATGTTCAGACACCCAGCCGCCCCACCCTACACCACACCTAACCTCTGACCTCCTGGTGTGTTGCCTTGGAAACCTATTCCGTGGAGATGAGAAAGGGATGGAGAGGTGGGGAGAGCCCGCAAGGAGGAGGATGTGGGTGGAGGGATGGGTATCTGTGTTTGGTATTCCGTGCTAATCTCACGGCTGGTTAAGCTCCATGAATAGAGAGTGAGCTGGCCATGAACATCTCACCCCCCTGACACACACACACACACACACACACACACACACACACACACACACACACACACACACACACACACACACACA
>JAUBNQ010000075.1:0-13696 GCA_032353495.1 Ctenopoma kingsleyae | reverse complement strand
GGTCCTAAAGCACATAAACTCCGTGGTACCAGATACAGTAGACCCCCATCAGTTTGCATACTGCTCGAACAGATCAAAAGACGATGCAGTGGCTCTGGCACATTACCACATCCTGCAACATCTGGACACCCACAACTCGCACAGTCTCTATTCCTGGACTACAGCTCAGCCTTCAACACGATCAGGCCACTGAAACTCAGTGTAAAGTTGGCAGACCTGGGAGTACCAACACCCACCTGTAACTGGATTTTAGACTTTCTCACAGACAGACCACAGGTGGTGAGGATGGAGAAGAAGCTCTCAGTTGAGCTTACAGTCCGCATGGGGACCCCACAGGGCTGCTGCTTAAGTCCAAAACTGTTTGCACTGTACACACATGACCTGCACTCCTCCCAACCCCTAAGACAATAATGTTATCAAGTACATGGATGACACAACCATCCTTGGACTCATGAGAGGGAGTGATGAGTCATCTTACAGGGAACTGGTCCATAAGGACACCATCTATGAAAATTATAACAATCTCATACTCAACGTAGACAAAACCAAAGAACTTATTGACTTTAGGAGACAAGCCTCCCTGCTGCAGCCACTCACCATCAAAGGAACGGTAGTGGAGCGGACAGACAGCCATAAGTTCCCCAGCCTTCACATCTGTGAGAGTCTCAATTGGGCACAAAACACTGTTACTACAGTGAAAAGAGCTCAACAGAGACTCCACTTCATCAGGATGCTGAAGAAAGCAGGACTTAAACGCCAGCCCCTCACCCAAGTCTGCAGAGGACTCGTTGAAAGTATCCTCACCAGCGGTATCACAGTGTGGTATGGCAATACCACCCTGGCTTAGAGGAAATCACTGCAGCGGGTCATGAAGACAGGACAGAGGATCATTGGCACCAGTCTCCCCTCCATAGACACTATATACACCCAGCGCTGCCAGAGGAGAGCACAGAACATCCTCAGGGACAAACACCACCCAGCCCATGCTCTGTTCCAATGGGTAGATTCAGGTTACAACCTGAGACACCACAGACCAGTGAGCATCAGCACTCACAGGGCTCGCCTCTACAACAGCCTCTTTCCAGCCACTGTCAGACTAGTGGCACAGGACATTAAAGAGGGAAGGAAGTACCTCACTCCACAAATCACTTAACTAATCAATTTACTGTTGCCTCTGTCATCCAGACATTTAGGCTTGACAGGTATGTAACCAAAATACTGTAACACCCACTCTGTATAGATACAATAAGTCAAAGTATCTATGTATATTGTATATACAATAGGCTAATACTTTACAGTAGAAATGACACATGCATTCTATATTTACAGTATTCATGTATGTGTTCTTTACTTGTACAGTTCTACATAATCTTCATCAAAAACATTAGAGGCTACATAATATATACAGTGCTGTTTTCTCTGAGAACTGAGAGACAAGTACAATTTGGTGGAAGGGGTCAGATGTTCACTGAGGCAGAGATTATAATCATCATCATAGTTTTGGCAAATAATGCCATAAGACCTCAGGAGATTCAAAGCCACATCATAAGGAACGAGAATTTTTGGCAGCATCAGGCAAGTCGCCTTGTCTACTCTGGCTCATATTCTCCATTGACAACAAACATGAAACAGATTTAACTGGGTGCCTTTTGAGAGAAACATCAGTGTATAGTATAGTAACAAAGTAATAATACTTCACTACTGTACTCAAGTATGTTTTGGGAGTATCTGTACTTTACTTGAGTTTTTTGAATTTTGTCAACTTTCATTTTTACTTCACTGCATTTTCTATTTTAATTGTATACTTTTACTGCTATACATTTTCAGCACGGAGCGTCATTACTCGTTACAAAAATCCAATGAAATGAAATGTGTTTTCTCTGCTGCTCTTAGTTTATGTGACCGCAACAACAGATTTGAGGAAGCTGACTATGAATCATGTAACACGATGTGTAAACGCATCACTCCACACTCAACCCGTCGGTTACCTGTTGATGTGAGCACTGACCAGCCTCCCAATAGCAGTGATGGAGTAAAAATAGAAATAGTGACAGCAGCAAATATACTGAATAGGGTATTTAAAATGTAAACAGTTATCAAATAAACATTGTGCAAAATGTGGCAATTTGTGCAAGTATTACATAAATGTAACATGTAAACATTCACTCATAGCAACTGTGAGAAAAGTTATGTAGTGCAGCGCAGGGTGTGGAGTAGACAGTTCAGTGTGGGAGGGGGCAGCATGGTGTCCAGGAGCCAGTCTGCTTGAGGGTGGTGAACAGTTTGTGGCAGGGATGGTGGGGGTCATGCACGATGCTGGTGGCCTTACGGATGCAGCGGAAAGTATAAATGTCCTGCAGGCTTGGCAGAAGCTGCCCATGATGCGAAGAGCTCTGCGGTCAGAGGCATGGCATTTTCCATACCAGACTGTGATACAGCTAATCAGGACACTCTCAATGGTGCCTCTGTAGAAGGTGATGTGGGTGCGTTTGGGAAGGTGCACCTTCTTCAGTTGATGCAGAAAGTGCAGGCACTGCTGGGCTCTCTTGGTCAGGGAACCAGTGTTGTTTGTTGGTCCAGGAGAGGTCCTCTGTGATGTGAACAACAAGAAATTTGGTGTTCCTCCCTCTCTCCACTGTGGCGCTGTCGATGGTGAGTGGGAGATGGTTAGTGGTTAGGGTGGTCTCTCTGAAGTCAACAATCAGTTCTTTTGTCTTGTCAAGCTTAAGAAACAGATTGTTGTTCTTGCACCAGATCGCCAGCCATTGCACCTCCTCTCTGTGCACTTCATGATGATTGAAGTAAGTGCTACCAGGCAGTAGTCATTGAGCTCTGAAACTGTGGCCCTCTTTGGAACAGGTCTGATGGTGGTGGCCTTGAAGCACTGTGGGACGACAGCTTGGCTGAGGGAGGTGTTGAAAATGTCCACTAGGATGTCAGTGAGCTGGTCTGCGCAGTTTGAGCATATGGCCTGGTACATTGTCCAGTCCAGCAGCTTTGCATGGGTTGACCTGGGCTCGAGTCTTTCTTACGCTGGCTCCAGATAGGGACAGCAGTTGGTTGTGTGGACGTGGGGATGGTCTTCCAAGCAGGCACAGTGTTCTGCGTCTCAAACCTGGTGTAGAATGAGTTCAGTGTACCTGGAAGAGTGGTGTCGGTGTCACATGCATGCAGCTAGGTTCTTTAGTCGGTGATGGCTTCAATGCCCTGCCACATGTGTCTTGTGTCTCTAACAGGTGAAATGGTTGATTTTCCTCGCACATTCGCATTTTGCCCGCTTGATGCCTCGTGATAGGTTGGTCCTTGCTGGTCTGAGCTCTTCCGGCATTATTCGCTCTGAAAGCAGCATCCCGTGTTTTTCTGCTGTACACCATGGCTTCTGGTTTGCAGGCACCTTGACAGGTTTGATGACAGTAACATCTCCAATGCATTTGTTGATGTATCAGCGTACTCGCGTATGTCTGTGTGATGGCCAGTGGTCGCTGCTTCTCTAAAGATGCTCCAGTCTGTGCACTCAAAACAGTTCAGTAACTCCCTCTGGCCATGTTCTGATCTGCTTTGTAACAGATTTTGCTCTCCTTAGCAATGGGTTGTCTGCTGGAATGAGCTTTACTGAGGTGTGGTCAGACAGTCCGAGGTGGGGATGGGGGGATTCTCTGTATGCTGATCTAGTGTTTGTGTAGATCAAGTCCAGTCTATTAGCTTCACTGTTTGGGAACATGCCGGTGGAGTTTGGGCAGAACAGTTTTTTAAATTGACATGATTGAAGTCCCCAGCGATGATGAAAAATCCCTCAGGGTGGCAAGACTGCAGGTCATTGATGGCTTCATATAGCATACATAGCACCTCCTTAGCATTAGCATCAGGAGGAATGTACACCACCACAATAACAATGACGCTGAACTCCCATGGCAAATAATAAGGTCTGCACTTCACTGCCATAAGTTCCACCAGTGATGAACAGCGTTTGGAGATCATACCTGTGTTCCCACACTATTCTGTGTTGATGTAGACACACAGGTTGCTCCCTGTCTGTGCGGATAGCATTTAGCCCTGTTAGCTGTATGGCCACATCAAGGATGTTGTCATTCATACAGGTTTTCGTAAAGATGATAACACAGCACTCCCTCATTTCGTGATGTGCAGCTCTCTGACGACGGATGTGGTTGAGCGTGTTTTCTAGTGAACAGATGTTTGCCAGTAGGACAGAAAGAACAGCCGGCCTGGTTGGGTTAGCCTTTAGCTTAGCCTGGATGCCTCCCCGCTTACTGCACTTTTGGGTTCTTTTGCACCACACAGCATCTCCTCGCTCAGATGAGCACTGTTGGTGACTCGGGGGCAGATTCGCAGAAGAGTCCGAGCTAACGGAGATCTATTGTTAAAGCATCGATCAAATTTTTGTCTGTAACTCTTGCATAGATTTCCAGAAGTGCGCAGCAGTTGTACGTGAGTCTTTGTACTCGTGCGGCCACTGCATCTTAGTGTGCCGCCATCTTCCTTCCTTCAAGTATTTGATTTGTCTCATCTCAAGCATGCTTAGTGCAACTTTAAGGCTGCAGCAACAGTAGTTATTAAAACTTGCATTTTGTGTTAAATTTGGAGGAACCACAGCACACTATCTGCCTCTGCATATTTGATTTGGCAAGGATTTTACGCTGGATGCCGTTCCTAACGCAACCCTGCCGATTTATCAGGGCTTGGGACCGGGATGTGAACCACCAATCCTGGGGTTTTTGACAGCCAACTGCCCTGTCTACTGCACCACCATCTCAGTTCACAGCAGTTACTTATACATTCAGTTATTTATGCTTTGATGGTGAATAAGTCAAAAGCTAGAACCTGAAACTACAAAATATTGTATAGACAAGTGCTCAACCATACAAATGAATAAACTGGCTTTTGTTGGTAATGGTTATTGCAATTCTAAGTTAATTTAGGTCACAATCACATCTCAGTCAAAGTAATATAAAATACAGTTGGTCAGTTCATTATTGACACCATTTGTCATTAATGATTTTATCATCCACCTTTTTTTCCATAATAAATTTAGCTAACCTGAACAGTTTCCAGGACCACCTTTCAGATTTCAGACAATTTCAGATTATAACATAATCCCAAATTTCAAATATAAATGTTATTACTGTTTTTACAGACAGAAATAATGGACAGACCTACAAAAACAACACTGATGTGATAAACTGGAGTTCATCATTTAAATAATTACAATGGGTTACTGATAAATGAGTTTATTTAATTATTGAGATTAAAATATATACAGTGTGTACAGTATAAGAACATACAGGGGGTGGTTGAGGGGATGGTTTGGGGGTAGGGTTGAGATAGTGGGAGTAGATGGGGGATTGGTTGGTGGACAGTGATCTAAAGTACTCTAATTGTAGGTGGTGTGTTAGTGAAAGTGATTTTGTGTCCCAGCACAGATCCACATTCTACCAACCCCTCATTTAGACATCAGCTGTCACCTCACCCAACCCCCACTACTTTCCTTCAGTGTATCAGTAGAAATTCACCCACACTACTGACCACCATTGCTGAGTCTGAACGAAGTAGTGAGCAAATAATTAATGGTGAATTTAGACAATACATCTAAATCTACCCTCTGTCTTCCTTCTTTTCTAACAGACCATAACTTTATGTGCCTGCCACCCTGCTTCACCTCCTTTTTATAAAGGGGGCAGATATGGATAGATGGAATGGGGGGGATAATAGATGGTAGGTGATTAGCACTTGCAGCCTCAGTGACCAGAGAGAGAGCACAGTCATTACCAGTCTTTATTGCTTTGTGTCTGTTGCAGCCACACTGAGAGAAGAATAGTTCTGTCATTTAGGGTACTGGTTCTCAACCTGGGGGTCAAGACCTTAGGCAGTCACAGGATAATTTTTTTAGGGTCATAGGATATGGTTTTATTATACAATTGATTAGCTTCTCAGGCCATTCTGGGTTGGTTCTTTTTACAATTGTCATAAATCTAAATTTACAAAACAAACTGGCAAAAACAACTGAGATAGATACAACGGCATTGAACAAACCATGAACCTATGACGTTCATTCTATCTGAGTCTGTCATTTTAGATGGCTATAATGCAGGATCACTGTAATTAAGTGTCTAATCACCCTGCTCTCCGACAGGGCACAGAGCCCCCCCCCCACTTCTTTCTCAGCCTGTATCTGTCTCTCTGCTCCAGGGCAGGCAGACCCTCTGTCAAGGATTGGGGCTGGGACGGACCCAAGAGCACTCAGACAAACCAGTTTACTTAAGTGAGGAGAATTTAATAAATGGATAACAGTTACAGAAACAAAACCAAAAATCACTCCATAAGGGAGGCACATGAAGACACACTAACACAAAACCACTCCAAAGGAGGGAAAAACTCTAGCAAAGAAATCTAACAAAACAGTAGAGCAGGGAACACGTTGGGTAAGAACAGAACATGAATGATCAGGAAAAAAAGGAAGGAATGAAACTGCACACAATTCAAACCAGAACACAGACATGAGAATGAAACAAAACCACTAAGAAACTACATGCAAAAGGCTAGGGGAAAAGAAATACAAACAGAACCAAACGAACAACTCACGTAAGAGTGGAGGGGAAGGGAAACAGACTCAGATAGACCAGAAAGACAAAACAGGTGTGTGACAGACAGGAAGCCGAGACTAGGAGCCAGAACGGTGAAAACAAACCAGAGCAGGATAACAGGGAACTAGACGAATCAAGACAGGAGAAGCACAGGAAGCCGAGCACGAGACGCAGATGATCAAACAGGAGATTCATAGGGGGCAGAGCGGGGGGCAGAGCAGGACATAACAGGCTGCAGCATAAACAACACTAGAAGACATGACAGATAATTCGGCACAGAGTGACTGAAGGAGGAGGAATATAAAGGAGGTTACTAATAATTAGAGTGAAGGCACCTGGGAGTGATCAGAGTGAGTGAGGACAGCTGAGGGCAATAACTGAGAGTGACTGCGAACGGGGGCGTGGCAGGTGAGTGAAGGTAAGCACAGGAAACAGAGACAAGGCAGGTGATGGAAAGACACACTCCAGGAAAAATAACAGAACACAGCATCAGAAAAACCAAGAGAGCTGAATAAACATAATCAAAAACTGAATCAGGAACTAAACAAGACCGAAACCATGCCAACAAATGTACAGAGAGACATGAGACGAAAACAAAATATAACCTGAAATTAAGCTGAACAGAGACACATGAGGAACAAAACTAAAACACACAGAAGCTGAACTGAGACTAGACACAGACCATGACACCCTCACTATTTCATGCAGCAGATGAATATGAATCATATATAATGATAGAAACATACTGTTTCCTGAGTTTTCCCTATTGTTTACGCAATTTCCTCCAGGAAGAATAAAGTTTTCTGATTCTGATAGGTGCAGAAATTAGTGGTGTGTGACACTGCAAGCTTTGGTATCGATCCAATACCAAGTAAATACAGGGCCAGTATCGCCGATACCGATCCGATACTATTACCTTATAAGGGCAGCCTGCCCGAAAATGCACCTCCATCGCATAAAAGTAAAGTAAAAACGTTTAAATCGCTCTAAAAATGTTAAAATTGCTGTAAAAACAACCAAATGCATAAAATATGAACAAACAAAAACACCAGTGTTAAATTAACATCCAGATCCAGGATACCTCTCTTGAACCAGGACGTAATAAGACAACAAATGAAACCCCCGTCACATTAAATCGCTTTAAAAACACAATCAAACGCACAAAACAGAGAAAAACACCAGTGTTACATTAACCCCTTCAGACCTGCTTTTTTTCTGCTGAGCAAAAAAAAATTTATCCAGCTGATTTTTACTCCTTTTCAGCATAGAAACTAAAGGGAAAAAAAAGATTTTTGCTAATTCATTTTTTTTGTTAGTGTTATTTCATGTCCATTACAATGGACATTTCAACTAAATGAGCATAAAATATCATGAAAATTTACATAAAAAGCCATGTTTTTATTATAGGAGTCGTGTAAACACTAATAAGGTATGATCTAAACATCTGGAACTGGATGGATCTTGGTATTTTCATTTCTTCCAAGATCTAGCAAGCAAGATCTAGACCAACTAAGATTTTATTTCTCCTGAACTAGTCATTTTGAAACAAGTGTGTGACTTTGCATGGCAAAGCACCATATGTTGGTGCTGTTGCCCATCAGATCAAAGATCTCATACCATCTCATATATGTATATCTGTATGCATGTACAGTATATCTACACATACATACACACATACATCTATATATATATATACACACACACATATGTATGTATACATACATATATATGCGTGTATGTGTGTATGTATGAAAAATATGTATGTACATATACTATACATACATACTTTGCATAAACCGGTTGAATGTGTGTGTGTATGTAAATTTATGTATGTATGCATATATACATATGCCATTGACGTCCATTAGGATGGCCATTAAAATTGAAAAAAATCTTATAATTTAATGACTTGAAATATTTTCAAAATAACTTCAAATACTATCACTTGAAATTGTTAAAATTATACTAAGGGCATTTCTATTAGGCTAAGATGAAAATAAATTAATATTTTTGATGGAAAATGGGTACCTACTCCTCCCTCTCTGGAGTTTCAGAGCCATGTTGATCTTGCCTGATGTCTGATGCTCTTGCATATTAAGTCAGAAATCAATACTTCTTTCTCATTGGATAATCAGCAACTAATCAGTAACAAGCATTAGTCGCATTTTGAAATGACTGATTTTTTAATGTTTTAGACCCCAAAATATGTCATGTCCATTCCAGTGGACGCGGGGTCTGAAGGGTTTAAGTGAATCCAGGATACCTCTCTTGAACCTATAGACAATCACAATGGCTGCTACAAAGTAATTATTTCTGTAGGAGTGCATTTAATGACAGACTGGCCTGCCATAAAATGCACCCCCCTGAAAATACAGTTTCTGTTTGTGCCAGAATTTAATAATTTTGACAGTGAAGTTGTAGGACTGATGCTGGTTAGTGGTGTAAGTTTCATGGATGTGACACTCTCCTAGTGGGAGATAGGACTGGGTGCATTTTCCGGCAGGGGTTTTCTTTCTGTAAAACGGGGGTCTCGCTGAGGGATTTCCCTCCTCCTCTCTCCATTTATTTCGTAGCTTGTTGTTCTCTTGTTCATGCTTTTTCCAACCCTGTCTCCTGTAGATTACATTTGCATACAACTAAACTGCAATTCAGATCACGTTTTGAACAGGACATAATTGTTATGTTGTACTGAAACCTATTTTTGAATGAATGACGCGTTACTATTACTAACGCGAAGCGATGCTGTTTACTGTGCATGACAGAGATGCAGGAGACCTGAGTCCCACACCAAAGTCTCCCGTCTGTCATTGTAAAATACGGTAAATGACACAACACTCCTCTTTCTCTGTGTCATTCACTACACCCTGCATGTGTCTGTTCAGTGCTGCTGAGTCACATTGAAGTGACAGGACCGGTATTTGTACAGGGAAGTTTAATTCCTGATGGAAGAGTCGCACTGAAAGTAGAAGAGAGAAACTTTGGAATGACCCACCTACCACTAGCAGAAAGTCAGGCTCTTAGAAAGATGGGCAGAGGTTAAAGCTGTATAAAAAGTAATGTTTGTCAATCCAAAATTGTAAAGACTTTGAATACATCATCATCATCTACAGTACATAATAAAGAGTCAAAAGATTCAGAGAAACTGGAGAAATCTCTTTGCAAAAAGAACAAGGCCAAAACTGCAATCCAATATTGGATGCCCATGGTCATTGCATTCTGTTTTTATGTGAATATTATATAGTGTCCCAACTTTTGGGGAATTGGGGATGTATTATATTACACTACCAGTAAAAACAAAGACTACAGACCGGGTTCCCCTTGCCTCTGTAGTAATGAAGTCACTTGAGGACCTTGTTATACCACAAGAAATACAGTACATCAGAGACCCATTCCTGGACCCCCTGCAGTTCGTTGTACACCTGGACCTCCACTTTATTTTTACTCCTCTCCAGGATCCTATTTGTGGATTTCAGCTCTGCATTTAATTATCCCTACCCTGCTATAGGACAAGCTCTCCCAGCAAACAGTGACTCCACATTCAGGGGGATAACAGGAAGCAGTTTGTGAAGCTGTGTCAACATATCTCACACTCCCTAACCATCAGCACTGGCTTCCCACAAGGCTGTTTTCTTCCTGTACACAAACAGCTGCACCTCAAACCACCAGTCCATCTAGCTGGCCAATATCAGCTCATTGGGTGGAGGGTGTACGTATAGGTCCAATATCAACCTCCTGTTGGCCTGATGTGGCCAAAATAACTGAGTCTATTAGAGCTCAGTGTATTATTTTCTTCCTTGGCAGAGAGGGTGGTAAGTTGCAATTTCGCATTGCTCTAGGCGTGGATTACAATTAATTTTATAATTGTCCTTTTCTATGAATAAGCATCTGCATATTTTAGCAAACAGTGTTTTAGGGCATTTTCACACTTTAGTATGTTTGTTTTGGTCCAAATCAATTGGTGAGTTTGTAACATTGTGTCATTTTCCACTTGGTTCAGTTTCCTTTCACACAGGGAAAAATACAAGCGGACCAAAATGTGTGAGAACTTTCTCTCCACTTGTTGGTCAGATGTGTCTGCCTGTCTGTGTCTGAACAACAAAAGTAAATACAGTGGAACCTTGGATTGCGAGCATAATTCTCATATATCAAAGCAAATTTTCCCATAATAACTAATGAAAACTCAGATGATTCGTTTCACAACCCAAAAATATTTGTATAACCATGACTGATACAAAATATAAAGTAAAACCAGTCAAACCAACATTCACTTTCTGGACTGAAATGCTCTGGCCAACGCGCTTTCACTAGTTCTCTCATTAATGAAACCTGTTTCTGTACTTTTGCCGCTGTTATTGTGCAAATGTAAATATGCAGACATCCCTCACGCAACACGAGGACAGCGAACAGTATCATTTACTTTTCCGACGAACTTGATTAATCATGAGTAATTAATGACGTTACTGATGTTGCGACACCTGCAGAAATGTGCACAGAAGTTCTCACCGTGGAGATATTTTATATGGGTCCTTTTACTGAGTGACGTCAACAAATTGACAGGAGATAATGCTACATATAGCTGGAAGCTACAGACAAAATTTTATGACTTATTAATGTTCTGAACCAACTCAGATTACACTGGAATGAGTAGACAGTATAAGTTAGTCTCATTCATCTATTACGCTGCAGAGAGAAGTTGTGATCACATGAAGCTCGGCAGACAAAGCGTATACATACTGCTCATATTGCGGGACATCGCTCGTTCATCAAGTTAAAATTTATCAAAATTTCTTGCTAGTCTTGCAAAACACTCGTAGACCAAGTTACTCGTAATCCAAGGTTTCACTGTACAGTTAGTAGATCCTGTGTCGTGGACCACTGTATATTTCTACGACACAGGAGACAATTATATGATGAATGTTAACGTGGGTCAGTCATGCTGCCAGGGATTATTACATTAAATCATTTGCACATTCATCCGACCAGATGTCTGTGAGACACTGCACCTTCTCACAACATCACGTTTGTCCGCGATTCATCCTGCAGCATGTTTTAGGTGTTTTAACGAAATAAATTAAAGTCTATACTACTGTAATGTTTGGTTTTAGAGGCGCGTTAATACAAGTAAAAGTCTCCACACTTCACTGCTGCTGCAGTTCACACAGCATCGTTCATTTATCACTTTTCCTTATTCTTAATCTTATGAATACAGATAGTGATAAATACATTATGGTTTCTACGCCTGGCCACAACACCGTACAAAATAAAGTCAGCTCAGCTGAGAACGACGTAAAGTCGCACACTGATCAATAAAAACTGAGAAAATTGTCATGCGTGGTTCACATAACAGTGGATCAGGTGGAGAGGTGAGAATGCACTGACTGAACAAGTAGATTCACACCGTGTACCTGTGTGTACACAAGACTACACCACTGGGTGTGATACACATATGTGTGTTATAATGTTTCATTTTATTCGACTTGTAAATTGTTATTTTCTTAGTTACCAGTTCACCGTCACCCAACTCGACATCCATGCCCACACGTGACCACCTGGGCCGCTGTTGTTGTGCTGCTGTGGTCAAACAACTGAACCATACATTAGTTTAACTGTGAACTATGTTGATGAGCAGTCTGAACTGAAAAGTCGCTGCTTGCAACATTATATTTGACCGGAGAGAAAACAGCTGTTGTCCTGCCGATATCCTCAGGAGTGAGAGAGGCTGTGTGTGTGGCGCGTTTACTGTTCGACAGCAGTCCTTGTAACTCACACTCCCAATACGTCTCTAAATGGAAAGTACACTCACCAACTACGCCACCCAACAATATTTTGATTGGTGCTGGGACCTAATTATTACGACTAATAAAAGAAGGCAGAAACCTTTTTTTTCCGCTGTTAGGTTCTTTCAGAAAGAGCAGCAAGGCGACTTCAAACCATAAAACATTTATTAAAGTAAAATAGTACTAGTCCACTAAACCACATCAAAACAACTTGGTAACCAAGAATAAAAACAATCTAAAATAAGAACCCAGTCCCGATCGCGTTTGTTCATGGAATCTGTGCTATAGCCGCCGCTGTCTCCGGCGTCCCGGCTTCCGCGTCTCACCGGCCGTTGTTCTCTCGCCGTTGCTCGGCTCCTCCCCCACCGCGGACCTAGGACAGAGGCCAGCAGTGAGCTATTCTCCCTCAACACGCCTTTCGTGCGTAGTGAGTAATCGACTCACCTCATGGGCCTCGACCGTTGTCAAAGGCCCCAGTGAAAAGTCCACCGTCGCCTACTCAAAGCAGCCTCCGCATCTGCCGCCGCTCACCCGCCAGGCCACGCTGGTATTGCCATGTCGTTATCACTCAGGGCGCTGCTGGCTCCTTGTCGTCCCGATCCTCTGCTCACTGTAGGGTCGCCGCTTAGCACACAATACATGCCATCCAGAAAATGCTACTTACAGTCCTGCGTTGGCGATCTCTAGACCAGGAAATGGGAATCAGGACAGCAGATCATGAACAGACGACACCCGCGTCTCCGGAGTCTCCTCTCTCGTCTCCGCCTTAGTCTTTGTTTTAAACCCTAGGTACCCGCCCATCCAGTCTCCAATTGGTCTAGCTCTTCCTGCAGGTGTAAACACTCTCTGTTATTAAACAAACGTTGTATACAGGTTGTATGAGGGCATATGTAAAAAGGAAAACATACTCGTGCAAAAACTACAAAGAAACACTACACACACATGCAAAATCTACAATAACACTACACACACATGCAACACACTTATAAATTCACCAAACCCAACCCCTCCGCGCAACAACCCCGTAACATGTGTGCAACGTCAGGTCTTTAACAGAACCAACGGTATCAAAACTGTTGCGCTACACTACAGTATTAGTGCAAGGTTAGGTTACCATCAGTACACATAAACTACATCTGGTAGGTGTACAAAATAAAAGCTTTACAAATATAATCTACCATGATGCTCTTATTGTGAAGGGCAAGCGGAAACACTTCTGGTTGAACGATCGGGTATTAGTCAAAGTCAAAGTCAAAGTCAAAGTCAACTTTATTGTCAATTCTGCCACATGTACAGGACATACAGAGAATTGAAATTGCG
>JAUBNQ010000074.1:0-13732 GCA_032353495.1 Ctenopoma kingsleyae | reverse complement strand
CTAGTGTTTTGTCTGCTGCTTCTTGTTGTTGTCTTTGATTTGCCTGTTGTTCTTTTCTCTCTCCTCTTTCCACTCACTGCAACCGGTCGGGGCAGATGGCCACCCTCCATGAGAATGGTTCTGCTGGAGGTTTCTTCCGTTAGAGGGAGTTTTTCTTCTCCAATGTCGCCTAGTGCTTGCTCAAGTGGGACTGTTCGGTTTTCCACATTATTCTGTTTTACTTATAGTCTGTAAGGTCTTAAACCTTACAATGTAAAGTGCCTCGAGATGACTTTTGTTGTGAACTGGCGCTATATTAATAAAATTGAATTGAATTGATTGTTACACTGACACACTCACAGGTAGACATTCAGTGTACTGAGTGGCCGGCACAGGTCTAGTTTTGCAAACCCGCACCTGGTCTGCATCTGCAACTTGACTGGACTTATCGCTAAAGGAAATCCTGATCAGTCAGCCTCATGCACAGCAAACTCTGATACACAAGCTGCATTTTGACACTTGTTGTGGTGTCATGGCGAGAATTATGTTATTTCTCATGCTGATACCAGTCCATCATATTATCAAACCACCAGGTAGCCTAGGGTTACTGTGGTCATTCACTTTAAACTCTATTTATTATTGTATTCTATCCCCCTGTCCCTTACTCAGAATTCTCAGACTTTGTGTCACGGTCTGTGTCTGGTTTAAGTTCAGGTTCTGTGTGTTTTTGGTTTTTTCCTCATGTTTCTGTGTCCAGCTTAATTTCAGGTTATATTTTGATTCTCCCTCATGTTTGTCTGTACATCGGTTTGTATAATTTGTCTTTGTTCAGTTCAGTTTCATGTTTCCTTTTTGGTCCATGTTTCTCCAGTCTTGGCCCTGATGACTGTTTTTCTGTTTATATTGGACTGCATTACCCATAACCCCTTTCTCACCCTCTGGACTACTCACTTCCTGGTTTTATGGACTACTATTCCCAGCACTCCTGTTAACTCTGGTCCATGCTTTCAATCAACCTCATCAGTTTCAGCTGTTACAATCAAGCAATCTGGATCACTCCATATAAACCCTTCTCCTTCAGTTATTTTCTGTCAGATCATCTGCTGTGTCACCCAAACTAACTCTCTCTGTTATATGCTTCTGGATTTACCTGCTCAGATGAGTTTGTGTTCTGCTGTGTTCCTGCTTGCACCTGCTATACTTCGGTCCGGTCGTGTTCTCCTGTTGGTCCTTCGTGTATGTTATATTTGCCAGCTCCTGTGATTCCTCTGGACTCTGTTTTCTCCCCAGGGCACTCCCCCTGTCAGTTATTTAATCAGTTAATTCATTTAGTTCAGCTATTCTTTTGTTTAGTTTCCATGTGAGTCTTTAGGTGAGTTTTGATTGCTAGTCCCTTTGTTACTGTTACCTTTGTATTTACGTAATCAGGTTTTTCCTCCTTAGGAGGGGAAAGGGGAGGTTTTTCTGGTGCAGTCTTTTATTCTATGTGTACTTTTTACTTATTAAATTCACTAAATTTGCAACCTCCTATAGCAACAGCGAGCAACAGCGAAACATGAAGCAGGAAGATGAGAGAGAGAACGGACCCGGACATGAGGAAATTTTCTCTATCCGGACCTCCTTAAATAATACTTGAAAACCCCTGGTATAAACCAAAGCACCATTATCATGCATCACACTGCTTTAAAATATTAAATTAACGTGAAAATACACCGTCATATACATACACTGTGTTTTCAGTCATTTACTATAAGTACATTTCACCTGTCTCTCCTTCAACTGAGAACATGCGGTGAAGCAGCTCACTGCTTAGTAAAACTATAAGACGCTAACTGGACAATCATATTCACTTAAATGTCGATAGACGCTACCTAACTAATCAGCAAGTCTGCTAATATTCAGCAGCATTAAACATAATGTAACGACAACATAACGTACCTCATTGGCCGCTTCAACTTGCGGGGAGGGTAATAAACTGTATGAATCTTCGCTCCAAAAACTCTTCATTCTTCAAAACACAGCAACATAACTTAAACATAATCCTCTGTCGAACACAAAGCAGCTCTCTCTCTCGCATGAAGCACGCAGTGTTGCTGACAATGAGACACTGACTTTATGGTAACAGACGAACTTTGGTTCTGCTATCAAAATAGACATCAACCTTAATTTACATTACAACATACATCAGGGTTTTATTTATTAACACAAATTTGTCACATATTTATCAGATTATTAAATTAACTGAAATTGTATAACTGGTTTCTGACAGCAGTTTCACTAATCATTTTAAGACACGTAGCAGTTAGCATTTTTCATGTAGCTGCTAGTACAGGGGTCGGCAACCTTCAGCATTAAAAGAGCCATTTGGGCCTGTTTCCCACCAAATAAAATCCATCTGGAGCCACAAAACCAGCTGATCCCTAAAATGAAAACAACTCATATCAGCTCTGTCTTCTAAAAATTACGTTCGTATACAACTCAAGTATAATCCACCCCAACCACCTGCTTGCAAATCGATGTGCATGAATAGCGTAGCGCGTCATTTATTTACAAAAATACGTTTCAGTGCAACGTGGCAATTACGTTCTACAAAAACGTAATTGGGATTGCTGTTTAGCCGCATACAAAAGTATACATTACATGTGAATTTTTAGGAGACAAGACTGCGCATGTAATAGGATGTTGTAGACCAGACAGTTTGGAGAACAAAAATACGTTGTCTGTCCGCAAATACGAAAATGTATTTTTGAATGCAGTTTAGTTGTATATGAACGTCATTTTTAGGAGACTGAGGACTATAATTTGTTACATTTATGAAATAAAGGAACTACAAACAGAAAACAACTGTCATTTTATTTCTATTTGTAACCCCTCTGTCTCCTGTCATTCTCGGTGCCCCATCAGTAGCCACTCACCCTAAGTGGGTGGTGTCAGTTCAGTTTAACAGTCTCACAGATGTCCTACCTCCGTGTTTGCCTGTTAAGTGGTATATTCCTATGGACCAGCAGAGTTCACATATCTGAACAACAGCACTATGTGGTAAATATCCCTTACTTCTTCGTCACAGGCGACTGAGTACATTGGAGTCGAATTAATACTTCGTCAGCAGTGAAAGCAAATGAATCTGTCCATGAACCATTACATGTTCCATTTTCATCAGAGACTGTTCTTTCTTTGGATTTATCCATGGTTAGTTTACCGGCTGAAAGTTTAAAACGAGTCACTTGCCAGGCGGCGACAGGTGACGCATACAGGTGACAACCACTACAGAGCTGTGATGCAAATTTTTAACAACACAATATTACAACACTTTTTATCTTAATGTTTCAAGATCTCATTATTGTCCATAATAATTATTATATAAATAGCTATAAATGAAATCAAAAATAACTAAATTGTCATTTATACACGTTATTATTTCCAAGCCACCGGGAGCCGCAGCAGAGGGATGAAAGAGCCGCATGCGGCTCCAGAGCCACGGGTTGCCGACCCCTGTGCTAGTCTGTTCATGTTTTCTCACTTTATCAGGAAAATATATTAAATCCGTATTACCTGTGTGAATCCAGACTTGTTCTTTTCCTGATAGCTGACAGAGGAGGCAGAAAAAACAAACCAATCTTTTCCTGTGGGGTTCTTCTGTGGAACAGTTTAGTACTTAGCTTCTGAATTAGCTTTCTCCATGACAAAAAAACTGCTCCTCTGACTGACTGTAAACAAAACACAAGCGTTGCGGTGAGTTTCCGGTTGAATTTCCTGGTCTGGAGCTGTAACCTCGGTCTTGGGGGTGGGCTTTGGGTGGGCCTTGGTTCAGTCGCGGCAAACAAGAGAGAGAATATTTTTAAACTACACTGGAATGCAGATTATACACAGTACTCACGGTCCATATAATATATAGATTGTTTATTTAGATTTTAATGTTTTTCTAAAATAATTTTATGTGGTTCCTATCTTCTTCTTCTTCATATGAGACTGGTCAGGCGGCGCCCCAGCGCCCTCTATTGATAGGCCGCCACTGGTCATAAGTCATACAGTATGGCCATGTTTACCGTGACTACATTTGTGCCACAGTACAGCATTTGTTACAGTTTATTCTGTTTAGGTGTCACTCAAAGCTTTTGACAGGTTGTTTGACATAGGAGGAGAGGAGAATACAAGTGGTTGTCTCTCATTCTTACAGTTGCTCAGACCTTGAATGCTCCTGTTAAAAAAATCACTAATTAATACAAGAAAATAAAGGCCACAAGTCATTAAATACATGAGAAATCAGTCATTTGAATAATTATAACATGTACAAAGCAACAAACAACATGTAAAAACCTGATGAACCATGGGGCATGAAAACACCTTAACAACAACATTCTTATGCACCATCCAGGCCAGACACAAAAATTTACATACTATAGTTGAGCCAGGGTTTGTTAGATTTTTTGTTTTTTTCTGATAGAAATGCAGAATCAAACTAATAGTTATTTCTTAAGGCTGCATATGTATATAATGATGGCCAAGTGGGTTTTGCATCCCATTTCTGACACAACCTATGCAAGTTGCTGCAGGTTGTCCACTAATCACAGGACATACAGTTCAATACCTAGCTACTCCTAGCATGTTAGTGCTGTTAATCGCATCTCTGACAATGTGTGTTTTAATATTTCATTGGCTCTGTAATCTGAACAATGATGATAAAATTGTAGCTTATTCTTTAAAAAAAAACCTGTTGTGTAATATTCAGGTGTAATGGGCACAGGTGTAAATGGCACTGTGCTCTGGTGCAGAACTTCTTCACATCCTGCTGTCTTGAGGTGGTTGCAGAGATTTAATGAACTGAATGAGAAAGGTTTTGTGCTAGAATTCAGCCTGATTGGCTTGTCTGCAGTCACTGTACTTGGTGGGAGCTGGGGCCCAGATCACCTGGTTTAGTCATTGCAGTGATGGCTGTGTGTGTCCAGATCATTTAGGTTAACATACAGATGCAGAGAGCAAATAAGTTAGATAGCTAGAGATATTTCGGCGATGAGTTCTGCGCTACTTGCAGTACTAACCTTTTTGTGTCTTGTGACTCCTTCCCCCTGAGTCTCTCTTCTTGCTCTTCTGTCAGCTGCCCTCCAGCAGACTCATATTAAATACCTAATATTAAGACCTGCCTTCTCAACACTCAACAAGAAAAATAACCATCTGACCATTGAATTACCATGTGCAGACATAGTAAAAAGAAATTTTTTATAAAATGACATTGTCACCGAATTGAATCTTTTGTAGAATCACCCAATATCAATATTGCTGTGTGGTGACAGGGTGGTAACCATTACTCACCGGAGATTGAATTGGGAACAAAACAGAATATGGGCTAAAATAAACAGTGTCAACCTGAATGACTGAAGTGAAAGAAAATTGTCATTGAATCTAATTATGAGGCCTCCTCATTCCCCAGCTGAGATGACACAGATAGATAACATAAAATGAGGAGGCAGGTGTAACAGGAGTGTAGGAACTAAAGACCAGGAAACCATCTGGAAGAGATGAGGAGGAAAGGAAAACTGAGGAAGCGAGAAAAAGTAGAGGTAACGCATAATAAAACAAGACAAAGTAAATGCAGTTCTCTCTCATCTTCCATATCCATTCATTATTAAAAGTGTCCAGACGTGGTTGAGCTGCAGCAGTTAATTAATTGCTCATGGATTATCTGTCCTCTCCCTTTGTTTGTTTACAGACATCTTTAAATGTGCCCAGGCTAAGATGTCTTATCAGCTTCTCTTAACTAAATTGAACAGGTTTCCATCCCTGGATAGGCACTCTTAAACAAATGTGGAATAATGTTGCACATGCTTTAAAGATGCATAGGTGGACCTTACAAATCAATCTGATCTTTTTATACACTAAGAATGGGTGTCTAATTTGTCTTATCAAGAAATGATGCTCATTAATCTACTTCAGAGACCTTTATTAGTCCTAGTGAATCACAGGCGTCAATCTTTGTACAAGATAAAACAGATTTCACCCTGATGCGGGACTTTGATAACAGGGATTATTTGGTCAAGTTTAGATTGTACCATTTAGCATACCCAAAACCACTGCCCCCCTGCTGTAGAGCCTTGCCCCTCTGGCTGCCCCCCCAACTTTTATGTCCTAAAAAAATAATGATATAATAAATAGTTTTGTATTTGTGGATATTTTGTTGACTCCATTTACATATAGGGAGTTTTCACATACTTCACTAAGGAGGTCCAGCATTGCCACCCTGCCTAGAGTGTCATTTAAGGCTGTGTTTGACATGTTTGACATAGTTTTATTTTGAGAATTGGGGACAGATGATAGAGGAGCAGACTGATCTTGCTGATGGATCTTGTATTAAGTGGTGGCCTGGTAGCTCAATGGGATAAGCATCAGACTGGAATGGAGAAGATTGCAGGATTGAATCCCAACCCATCCACCATACCAGTTGTGTCCTTGAGCAAGACACTCACACCTATCTGTGGCTGGCCACTGCTCCCCACAAGGGGCAATGGGTTAAAAGCAGAAGTCAAATTTTATTGTAACGTGATCAATCAGAATAAAGCCTGATTATCAATATTATTCCATAGGCTTACAGTCTTTTTTCATGAGCCAGTGCATTGGATCAAGGACTAAACCTATTTGTTTGTCATAGGTCAAGCTCTGGTATATAACTTATTCAGTGTGTGTTGTGAAAAAAGCAGTATCCTCATACATGCTAATGTCGCCAACAAAAAAATCATGCACACGTGCAGTAGCAAACAGTGATATGTTGCGACTGTGAGAGGAGTTTTTAGGTTAAAACTGTGCTGTCAGTTTTTGGATATGCACAGGTCGTCTCTCTCGACCTGTGGTACTAACTTTATATATTAGACAATGTGATACGATATATTCAGACTTGTTTACAATTGGCGTTTTAACTGCTAACTGTCTCACTAGAATTGTCGAGTCAAAGTTGATGTGTGGTTAAAAAAAGTGTGTCACATGAAGATTCATCTCCTAACTGAAGTTTAATGTTTCCACCTTATTGTCTTAAAAAGAACACTGACATTATAGGAGAAAGTCTTATATACCTGATATTTTATGTTACCACCTCAAATGGTATTTTATTTGTAACTGTAACATTGTAATCCAATAGATACTACAGCCCCAAGTAGAACAGCAAATTGTTCTTTTTATATTTTGATGTTAATCAAATTAAAACAAATTAAAACAAATTAAACAATGTATTAATAAATTGAGTGTCTGGTAATTGATATTGTTCTTATGGACAGAGCTGCATACGCTGAATGACTGAGATGGAATGAAATGACAGTACAGTCTGATTATTTATGTGAAGAAGGTTTTTATACAGTATTTTCATTTTGTAAATTGTTAGTTGTTTTCTACACAGTGCTTTGGTCAATGTGGTTTTTAAATGTGTCTAAACATTGGCTTCGCTGTTGATACTGCTGTGAGTTGTGACACTGCGTGTTGTGATTACTCCGCGGGCTTCGTTTTTAATGAGAGCCCTCCTGGTGTGTGCAGCCCACGCAAATATCCCAGCTGACCGTATAAAGATGAGAGCCAAGGCCAAATAGCAATCTCCCTGAAAAGAGCTCAAAGAAAGAGTCAGCAAAGGTTTGGCCATGGATAATGCAAGGTATTGACTGATGGATCAATACCCTCAACTGCTTTAGCTGAGCCAGACTCCACCTCAGTTCAATAAAGCACAGTTCTGTCTTCAGTCCCTGTCTGGACTGATGGCAGAGATTGATTAGGAAGTATTAGTCAATGCTGAGACAGTTTCCAAGAGAAACAAGTAACATTCATGTCCTGTGGGAACAGCTGCTGTATCACTATTATTTCCCTGCTCATTTACATCATGTGCATGTAAAAGTTAAGTTTCTCTCTTTCATTTGTTAGCCTTTAATAATGAGCCTTCACAGCATGTTATGAGTGGCTGCTTGCATGCTGCTTCTATAATCCCAGTGAATCATGTTTGCATTCTGAAGTCTGTAGGTTTATTATGTTGTCACCTAGACTAATAATCCCACCCATGCTAAATGACAATAGAACTGAGAAATAGGCGAGAAGTTACATACTTATAATAGCAGAGGAGAGGATAATTCATTCAACCTGAGCTGCACAGCTATGCAACGTTATGCATAAGCTTTATCACCATAAGCATGTGTAGAGAAAGAGAGGCTGATGTGTGTTTCCTCCAAAGAATTAACTATTTGTTAGCTGAGCACAAATTCACAAGACTGTAGCCACAGGCTAAACTTTGTGTGGAGTACTGTAAAGGGCACTTTATTTCCTTATTAATTCTGTTGCTGCGTGTAAAGCAGAGCATCCAGCTGTGAAAAGGAAAGCTGTTAAGTCATTGAAAGCTATTAGTTCACCAGTTCAATCTTTTTCCATCAATACCACTGCCATCTCAACCCAGTACACTCTGGCTGAAAGGCAGTGATCAGTATGATCTCCATATAGTACAGTGTAAAGTAACAGGTTGAGGTGAGAGTGGTGGGTGCATATGTAAAGTGTTTAGCTTTATCAGCATCCTGGGTTTGTTTCATGCTTCAAAGTCAGCAGTGACAAAATGTCAGCATGGTGGTTAGGTTACAGTGAAATCATTACGGTATAGCTGTGGGGGAAAATAAGATTGTGGAGGTTAACATGCTGTGTCAAACATTCATACAGGACGCTGTTACTTGTGTTTCAGCACACACCTGCAATTCCATCCTGTAGCTGCACAAATTATTATCATCGTAGTAGGACCGGCTCTCGACAGTACAGGACGGGCGGGCCGGTGATAATGGAAGTCCGAGACGAGGGACAGAGCCAGGACAAAGCGAGATGGAATCCAGGAATCCAGGAGTGTTCCTCTGGGCCATATCCTTCCCAGTCCACAAGATATTGGAACCCCCGGCCCCGATGGCAAGAGTCCATTATCCACCTGAGGGCGAATGCCGGCCCGTTGTCAGTGATCTGGGGCGGAGGAACGGAGGGGGGGACCAGTGGAGAGGTGATATGAGGTTTGAGTTGAGAGACATGGTACACAGGATGGACTTTGATGGAAGACGGGAGTTGCAGCCGATAGGTGACCGGGTTGATACGGGTGATGACAGAGTAGGGTCAGCTGAAGCGAGGGGAGAGCTTGGCAGAGTCCGTGTGCAGACGGAGGTAGTCAGACCCGGTCACCTGGCTGGAACAGCTGGAATCGTCCTGGAGGGTGCCGGCGGTGGTGCTGTCAGACGTAGTCCGAATTGGCCTGGGCAATGGCAGCCCGAGCCTTAACCCATGCCAGCCGGCACCGACGGACCAACTGTTGGGGTGCAGGCACTTTGACCTCCGGCTCCTGGTGAGAGAAAATGGGGGGCTGATAGACAGGTCTCAAAGGGAGACACTCCAGCAGCAGAGGAGACATGAAGGTTGTGCGAGAGTTCAGCCCAAAGGAGGTAGCGAGGTCAGAGGGAAGGTTGAGAGGAGATGAAACACCATAGAAAATGCCCCAGTTGTTGGTTGGTCCGTTCCATCTGGCCGTTGGTCTGCGGATGGTAGCCTGACGAGAGGCTGTGCATTGTACCGACCAGACGGCAGAAGACCCTCCAAAATTTCACAACAAACTGGGGGCCTCGGTCTGAGATGATGTCTTTGGGGAACCCATGCAACCAGACAACGTGCTCCAAAACCATCTCTGCGGTGGTCTGCGCAGAGGGGAGTCCACCAGGTGCACTGCCTTGGAGAACCAGTCCACGATGGTGAGATGGTGTCCTTGGTGTCCACTGCAGGGAGTCCAACCCAATGTGCGATGAGGGACCGGAAGAGGTTGAAGAGCTCCCGGCATCGGTTGATTGGACGACCTGGCCCGGGCACAGACGTCACAGGCTGAGACAAACTCATGGACATCCCGGCAGATGGAGGGCCACCAGAAGGCGTGCTGACGAAACTGTAGGGTACTGGCGGTGCCAGGATGTCCAGAGGTCAGAGACGAATGTGCCCAGACCCAGGAAGAAAAGCTTCCTGGCGACACAAGATGGGGACCTAGAGACGATTGACTGGAGTCTTGGGAGGAGCCGGCTCTCCAGGCAGTGTGGCACAAATGAAGTCCTCCAGAGGCCAGCGAAGAGGGGCAAGGATCTGATGGGCAAGCAGGATGGGCTCTGGGTCTGGAGGAGGAGCGGGGGAGGAGAACTGATGGGAGAGGGTGTCAGCCTTGGTGTTATTCGAGCTGGGATGGGAGGCTAGGTGGAAATTGAAGGACTCGAAGAAAAGAGCCCATCTTGCCTGCTGGGGTTCAGCTGCTTGGCTTGCTGGATGTGGATGAGGTTCTGATGATCAGTCCAGACTAGGAATGGCTCTACAGTCCCCTGGAGCCAGTGTCGCCACTCCTCCAACGCCCCCGTAGCGCTGCTGAGTGGGGGAAAACTTCCTGGAGAAGAAGCAACATGGATGGATTTTCCCATCTGGACCACATTGCAAGAGAACTGACAGGACGTAATCATAAAGGACATTCTTAAGAGCATGTGTGACATTTGAGCCAGTGTGAGTAAGACAGAGTAGGTGTCATAGTTATGTATCTGCAGAGATAAGAGCAAGGTCACAGCTCTACCCTCCTACTCCACTGCACTGGCCCCTGTCCCTGTATTTGTGCCATCCACAGTGCTCCACATCACTCAAAGATGACAATTTAATGAAAGATTCTTGTACTGAGCCCATGGCCTCTTCCAATGCATCCTCCCAAATAGCTATTAAAATGCCCTACACTGTGTGATTGCTTTTGAGAGGAGGAAATTGAGGAAGGTAGTAGATTGGTCCAGTGGACTAAAATGGTGGAGGGGTTGATTAGATAGCCGCAGCCTGTCGAGATCTCATTGACCAAAGGAAAGGACACGTAGTGAAGCAGCAGCACGGCGGACCACACACAGGCCTGCTGCATGAAAATCTACATTTCCTTCTCCACTGAAGCTTTTTCACACTATAGATTTATTTATTTTTTACTCTTCCATTTGCAAGATATACTTTGCACACCAGCTCAAATAGTTCCATTGAACCTGTTTTATCATGTTAATGATTTTGGTGTGTTCTATAATCATGTGTTTTTGCCAGATTTATTTAAAGGTTAGTGACTTAACCACTCTTTGAAGAACTCATTTATTAAATACAGCAAAGTGAAATGTATCATACAAAGGAAATCTTTCGTACATCATCACATGCATTTGTCAGTGAAGTGAAATAGTGAAAAGTAGTTGAAATATTTGGTAAAGGGATGTATCATTTTGTTGTGTGTACTGTAACTGCTATCAACACTTCTCATGTGCATTGTATGAAGGCTTACATATCTGCATCATGTTTAGGTGTTTTATTATTATTAACTTTATTGATATTATTATATTACTTTCAGATGTCAGTTTTAAGTTATTCTCTAAAGAAAATGTCCTTGTCCGTGCCATTGACTGTGAGATATTTTTGCTGATGTTATTCAAGGTTCTAACTGAGCAAAATGCCACATTTGGAGACAGTCCTGAAACTGAAATGTCATTTTGACATGATGCTCATTAACAAGCTATTAAAATTAAAGTGTTAAAATGTATAAAGGGAGAATTATTTTAGAATTTATTAGACTTGTGTGCCATCTTCACATTAATATCTGCACACTACACACACAAAACAAAAACTGTCAAGCCTTATGGCCTGTGGGTTTACATGATACTTTCACATTAGCTTCATGTTTCGAGCAATGTTTTCCTCTCCTGTTCTGCTGCTTCTATCATCCACCCTCCATCCTCCATTGACGCTCCGGCTTTCTCTTCATTCTACATTCTCTTGCCCTCAGCGTCTGATGGATTTAACAGCCCTCAGCCTCAGATGGACTCTAGCCTTCACTGCAAGCTTACATCTCTCCTCTGGCCTCTGGCACCCTGTTAACCTTCATCACATGCTAACACCTAACACTCACCACTGACCTTGGATGGCCTCTAACTTTCATTGCAGGCTGAAATCAGAACCTCTCCTTTGGCATACTCGAACAGCTCACTCTCTCCACAGGCCTGAACTGAATAAAAGCTCACATGTCTTCCAGTGGGATGTTTTCTGCCAGGTGGAAGATAAGAGAGAAAACCACACACTTATTAGTCAGTGTTATATTATGAAGAAGGAATATGTCACCATGCCAATCTTTAAATTAGATTTGTCAAAATAACAATCAATTACTTTTTGATGTAGGTCCATGGGAGATTTTTACAGCTTTTTTTCTCTTAATAAATGAAATGATCATCTAAAAATTACATTTAGTGTTTACTTGGGTTATCTCTGTGTAATATTAAAATGTGTTTGATTATCTGAATCACTTAAGTGTGACAAATACTTAACACACTTAATACTGTTTTAAATCAAACAATTAAAAAAATAAAATACATATGTAGTTAAAAAAAATTTCATCAGGCGAAATTTAAATTATATACACTGCTCGAAAAGATTAAAGGAACACTTTGAAAACACATCAGATTTTAATTGGAAAAAAAGTCATGCTGCATATCCATACTGATATGGAATGGTGTTAGGAACAAAAGGATGCCACATCATTTGATGAAAATGAAAATTATCAACCTGCACAGGGCTTAATTTAAGGTCACCAAGAAATTTAATCTGAGAAAGTGATGCGGCAGGCTAGTCCAATTTTCTGAAATGTCATTGCAGCAACTCAGATGGTACTCAGTAGTTTGTATGGCCCCGACGTGCTTGTATGCATGCCTGACAATGTCGGGGCATGCTCCTAATGAGATCACGGATAGTGTCCTGGGGTATCTCCTCCCAGATCCTGACCAGGGCATCACTGAGCTCCTGGACAGTCTGAAGTGCAACCTGGCGGCGTCAGATGGACCTAAACATGATGTCTCAGAGATGTTCTATTGGATTTAGGTCAGGCGAGCGTGGAGGCCAGTCAATGGTATCAATTCCTTCATCCTCCAGAAACTGCTTGCATACTCTTGCCACATGAGACCAGGCATTATCATGCACCAGGAGGAACCCAGGAACCACTGCACCAGTGAAGGGCCTAACAGTGGGTCTAAGGATTTCATCCCAATACCTAATCAAATCAGGGTGCCATCGTCTATCCTAAAGGTCTGTGCATCCCTCCATGGATATGCCTCCGTAGACCAACGCTGACCCACCACCACCGATCATGCTGAAGAATGTTGCAGGCAGCATAACTTTCACCGCAGCTTCTCCAGACCCTTTCACGTCTGTCACATGAGCTCAGAGTGAACTCTTTTATGAAAAGCACAGAGCCCCAGTGCTGGACCTGCCAATTCTGGTGTTCTCTGGCAAATGCCAGTCGAGTTCCACGGTGCCAGGCAGTGAGTACAGGGCCCTCAGGCCACCCTTATGAAGTCTGTTTCTAATAGTATGGTCAGAGTCATTCACACCAGTGGCCCACTGGAGGTCACTTTGTCCATTTCTGGCAGTATTCATCCTGTTCCTTGCAAAAAGGAGTAGATACTGGTCCTGCTGATGAGTTAAGGACCTTAGACGGCCCTGTCCAGCTCTCCTGGAAATGGGGGAAAGGGGAAATTTGTGTCACAGCAGGAGGGTAAAACTGACGTAAACAACAGAACTAATCTAGAATTAATCTAAAATATAGAACAAAAATACAGGATAGGTAATTCAATCCAATTCACAAAAAAAGTAATCTTGAGGCACTTTACACTGTAAGGTTTAAGACCTTACAGAATATAGGTAAATACAGAATAATGTGGGAAACCCAACAGTCCCATTTGAG
>JAUBNQ010000072.1:0-13870 GCA_032353495.1 Ctenopoma kingsleyae | reverse complement strand
CCTTACACTGTAAAGTGCCCTGAGATGACTTATGTTGTGAATTGGCGCTATATAAATAAAGTTGAATTGAATTGAATCATTGCACAATCATACTTAGTACAACAGTACAACGTCGGCCCAAAAAATGTCCAAAGAGGTAGCTAATCAAGTCAGATGTTAGCATTGATTCGGGCTATTGAGTCTTTTACTTGAGTCTTGAGTCTTTTACTCCGTGACCTCAGCATCGTGAATCTCCTGCCAGAGGGCAGCAGCTTAAACACCTGGTGTCCTGGGTGTGTGCAGTCCCGTAAGATGCTGCATGCCCTCTTGAGACAGCAAGTGCTGTACAGGTCCTTTAGGGAGGGAAGAGGGTGACCAATGATTTTTTTGGGCCATATTAATGATCCTTTGTAGTGCCTTCTTGTGTGCCATGGTGCAGCTCGAGAGAGATGCAGTATGTCGGCACACTCTCAATGGAGCAACGATATAAGATGGTCAGCAGCTCTCTCTTCAGGTTGATTTTTCTGAGGATTCTCAGAAAATGGAGACGCTGTTGGGCCTTCATCACAACCTCTGACGTGTTTGAGCTCCATTAGAGGTCTGTGTCTGTGTGCACACCCAGGAACTTAAAACTGTCCTCCTGATGGGAGTGTATGCAGGGATCAACAGCATGGACATGTGATCTGACAAACCTAGATGTGGTAAAGGGGTTGCTCTGTAGCCTTTTTGGATGTTCCTGTAGGGTTTGTCCAGTGTATTTTTCCCCCTTGTTACACATTTAATATGCTGTTCAAATCTGGGGAATACTGACCTTAAGTCAGCATGGTTAAAGTCCCCAGCTATGATGTGCACTGCGTCAGGATACGAGTTCTGCAGATATTCCAAATCTGGGGAACCGTGGCTGTCTACAGTCTTTATGTTTTTACACCAGCTGTCATTGATGTAAATGCGTAACCCCCTCCTCTTTTCTTACCGGAGTCGCCGTTCTTGTCGTGATGGTGGACCATACAGCATGCTAACTTAATAGCCGAGTCCAGCATGGATGGCTGCAGCCAAGTCTCTGTGAGTAATGCAATACAACTGTCCCGTAAACACTTGATGACTGCAGTCTGTAATCTCAGTTTGTCGATTTTGTACAGAAAACTTTAGCTAAATTATTACAGTAATTTAAGGAAAAAATAATTTTTATCATATTTTAAGAGGTTAATTAATAGGTGGCACGATAGCTCAATAGGTAGAGCAGTCGTCTTCAAACCTGAGGGTGAGCGGTTCTATTGGTTCTGTGCCAAACTTTGCATATTACATCTACATAGCAAGCTTAAAAAAAATTGATACAAAGGAGTATGCTGTTATCTAAAACAAGCAAGTTATATTTATGCAAATTTCAGATGCTAAGTAGCAAAATGGGAAACTTGGAATATCTCAACCATAATAGCAGATAAGAACACCAAATTCATGCTTGAGGTTGGTAACACCATGCTGAACGAGCGTTCCAATTTTGGTAAATTTCAAATACTAGTGGGTGCTATAAAGTTGAGTAGTTTATATCACAGCAATGGCTTGATAGATTTTCGCCAAATTTGAGAATTATATGTGGGGCACCACCCCAAGTCCACTCCTGTGACATGGTAATGATTAGGAAAAAGTGGGCGTGGTTTATGAGCAAAAAAACTATTTTTTTGGGTCAAATTTTCTAAAATCACTTAAAGATCACACGTTTAACCAATAGAGCTAGCATTTCACACACGCGTTCCTTGAATCATCCCAGAAGTTTGATACGCCGCAATATAAGGTCTATTTCTATTTCTGTCACTCTGCATTTTCAAGTTCGTACAACAGGTACATTGTTGCATCTCCGCAACCATTACATCAATCGCTATGAAACTTGGCAGAGCCTTTCTCTAGACCACCCATAACATGCCATTCAATTTTCATTAGGATTGGTGAATGTATATACTGTACAATTTTGAATGTTGACGTAATGTTATTAATAAATGTTTGTATTTTTATTATTAAGTTAAAAGCATAAAAAATATTTAGGATGTATGGGACACTAGGCTAGTCGTGAGAAATTTTTCAGAATTTTCTGTTCATTTTTCAATTTTTGGTGACTCTTTGAAAAAAAGTTAGCTTAATGCTAAAAATGCTAATGTTTGTTTATATCTCCGCAACTGTAACTTTAATCGGTATGAAACTTGGCAGAGCGTTTCTCCACACCACGAGTATCAAGATAATACTTTTTCATTTGAATCGGAGAAGGGATGTGTGTACTGTAAAATTTTAAATGTTGACACAATGTTATTAATAAAAGTTCTGTATTTTTATCTCCGCAACCATAACTTTAATCGGTATGTAACTTGGCAGAGCGTTTCTCCACACCACTAGTATCTATATATTAAATTTTCATTTGGATCGGTGTCAGGATGTACGTACTGTAAAATTTTGAATGTTATTAATAAACATTTAGTATTTTTTATTTTAAAGATTTTTCATGTTAGGGCCTGAAAAAACATTATAATGTACCAGCCACTGGGCTAGTCATGTGAGAATATTTTCAGAATTTTCTAATAAATTTGCAATGTTTGGTGAATTTGAAAGGCAGTTTTAACCTTAATACTATCAGTGCAGTGTTACAACAGCAAAGCGTGTGTCTTCTAACCTGTTGCTGTGGACTGGGTCAATCTCACATGCAACAAAGGCATTAAATTTGTGGTTCCAACACGCCTGATGGCTGGTACCAGTTCTGGGAACTTGTGGGGCAACATATGCCATACTCGCTGGGACCCCTTTCATAACTCCTTGCAGTTCTAGTTATTTATTTATTTTAATTATACATATTTTTAAATTTCTTCTTGAACCCTGGACTGAAATGTGTGGAATCTTGGAAATTTTAAATACTGAGATTTTGGAGGTCCACGCCCAGTATATGCCCTCTGAGCAATAGACACAGGCAAACATGCTGTTATTTTCTACACTGAAAAATACATGATAACATAATTTCTTTTTTATTAATTAAATTTTGTAGGGATGTTCGATATTGGCTTTTTTACCGATATCCGATATACCGATATTGTCTAACTCTTAATTTTCGATATCAATATAAACCGATACCAATATATGTGGGGTCCCCCCTCCATAAAAAAAAGAAAAACTAAATCATTTTAGGTAACTAACACCACATATCTCCTATCATGCATACTTAAACTTTAAACATTATTGCAAGGTGTGCCAAATAAACACAAATATCTCAAAAACTATATCTTGGATTTGTCATATTTTGACATTTTGAGAGAGAGAATTAGCTGAAGAGTTTGATGTATAATATGTGCATGGTATGTAAAAGTTGTGTCATTAAAAGAGTAAAATCCAATACCGATAATTTCCGCTATTACATTTTAATGCCGATATCGGCCAATAATATCGGTAGGCAGATAATATCAGACATACCTAAAATTTAGATTTTTGTGTGGAGTCAAATTTGTCATAATTTTTCATGTAATGAATCTGCTGAAAGGAAATTTTAAGAAAATAGAGAGCCTTTAAGTAAAAGAAATAATAACTTGATTTATATTGTGATAATTACCAATATCCACTGATATGAAAGAAATATAGTGATTAGAATTTTTGCTTTTTTTGACCATTTGCATGAAAAGCAATGACATTCACAACCTTTAAATAAATGCAAATGTGAGTGTAAACATTACAAAGGACATTTAGATTTGAATAATTGTAATTACCTCCATGTTATACTAGTAACAAGGTATTGTTACTGCTACTGATAGTTTGAGTGAAGTTCTTTTTCCTGCTGCGTATGCAAAGTAAAAGTTACAATGTTCTGTGTAGACACTAATCTGGGGTCAACTCTGCTGGGCAAAACTACAGAAATTTTACAGTGCTATAATAATGTATTTGCCAATACTAAGTCTCTACACTGTTAGCCTGGATAAGTTGAGTTTACTTAAAAAATTTGAGTAATATGTATTGAAAACTTGAGTGAATTTAACTTAAAAACTTGTGACTACAATCGTTATTTTAAGTTCAGTACACTAAATGCAAAGTTTATTCAACTTAATTTTATTTATAGTTTCAATTTCTCTTCCCAACTATTCCACTGAAAACTTTATGTTCAATGCACTAAATTTCAAGTTAATATTACAATAATTAATTAGTGTTAGTTAGTGTTTTAGTTGCATTTTATTTCAATTCACAACATGAAATTCAATAACATGCATTGCTTTGAAAACCTGCTATTAATATTTTAAACAGAGGTTTGTCTCCATAAGTACTACTAGCATTATGTCAAATGATTGAGTGGCTGGAAAGCTCCTCAGAAACATCAGAGAGCTACTGTCTCAAGCATTACTTGCTGAATAGTGAAAGGTGAAAGTCTTTTTCCTGCACTTGGGGTAGTCCAGGGGTGTGGTCATAACTAAAACTTCTTATTTTTAAGCAATTCAACTTAAAATTATGCTTACATTGCAATTTTATCAAATTCAAGTATATTCTACTACAAATTAGTACAACATACTTATATTTAATAGTAATGGCATCAAACTTCTCTATTTGTTTGCATTGTGTGTGGAGCATCTCGTGTGTGGTTGTTGGCGATTTCCCTTGCCATGGTAACTCAAAATGCCAACATCGTAACAGGGGCCATGACCTGACCAAGCTGATCGTTTTGATGTACAACACATGTGGTTGGAATATGCAATGTGTCCTGTAAGCTCAATCTGTATGTTTTTTGGCGATTTACGTTGCCATAGTAACTCAAAATGCCATCTAACCACAATAGGGGACATGTCATGATTGAGCTGGTCGTTTTGATGTATAATATGTGTGGTAGCAATCCACAGTCTGTCCTGTGGAGCATCTCGTATGTGGTTTTTGGCGATTTACGTAGATTTTTCCCACCATCCTGTTGAACCCTGAAAAAATAAAACAGCAAACCATGTATAAACCAATGGTCTAATGATCAAAATCTATGATCCTCAACACTACACAGTATGGGCCACTTAGTTTAACCACTCCCAGAGGTCTTAGATAGTGTTAACCATTTTTCAGTTACTTCTTCCAATATATATGTTTATGGTCAACATTGGTGTCTAATGCTATTCAAGAGACATTAACATAATTATCCAGGGCGACATAAATTATTAATTCCTTTACATAAACAGCTTGTGTCTGCTTTACTATGTGATTATGACTATGTGTTAATAAAAATATTAAACAGCCTGTATGAAAAAAACAACAATAGATAAGAGGTAAAATATATCCTGTCAAACTACTTAAAACTATGTTTCTCACTGCTCACTAACAGCACACAAAGTCAGAAGGTGGTTAATCAGCTTACATCTGACTAGCAGGTAAATACGCCCGTCAAACTGGTTAAAACTACGTTTCTCACAGCTCACCAACAGCCCATGGAGTGATAATGTAGCTAAGCTAGCTAAGATAAGATGTGAAAAATGTCTGTCACAGCGGTTATGTTAACGTTACGAAAAAGTTAGACAACTCACACATAGTCTTCCAGTGAAAATGAAAACAGTAAAAAGCAACAGGATCTTGTTTCTTCTCATGCGGAGCCTCGTCCTTCAAGTGGCGGTACGTTCAATGTGGGGGCTGTGTCCGTTTTTGCCCCGACAGACCGAATTGTGAAAAAATTAGAAAATACTCAATTAGGCTAGGGGGGCTACGATGGGAAAAAAGGATGCACTCCAAGATGCACCGGAGATACGGAGGAAAAACCACGGTCAATAATAATTCGGTTTCTGAGCTACTGAACCAAAGCAGAGATGCTACGTATGAATGGTTAATATATTTTGACCAAGACTATCCCCCAGCTGTCCTGCAGAAGTGAAAATAATACTCTGAAGCAAAGCGAGTGTTAAAACAGAGAAAGGTCAGCTTCCAGACATCATACCCCACTAAACTACGGGTCTTCTATGAGGACAGGACGCAGCTTTACCAGGCGGTGGGGGAAGTGACTATTGACATGATGGCCAGAGGGCTCCCTGTCAGCATGGTCACACGGAGGGAAACGCTGGCAGAGCAGCTATCCCACCTCACATGGGAAACAGCCAAATTATAAAAGAAATCACCCTTTTTTTGGAATTCAATGATAATGGAGAGGTAAAACCTTCCATTCTATGGGATACCTTGAAAGCTGTCTCAAGAGGGAAAACCATAGCAATATTGTCATACAAGAAAAAAAAAGAAGAATAAAATACTGGAGCAATTATGATACAAACTGAAGGAACTGGAAAGGAAACACAAATCAGACATGACACTTAACGTACTAGAGGAGATTAGGACAACTAGGACAGAAATAGATAAAATAACTACACAAGATGCCAGGAAAAAACTAATGTTCCTGAAACAGAGATACTATAAAAGTGGATCTAAGTCTATGAAAATATTGGCATGCAAATCAAAGAAAAAGACAGCAGAAAACACAATTCATAAAATTAGGCATCCAAAAACAAAAGTTATCAAAACTAAATTAAGTGAGATTCAGGAAGCTTTTGTTGAATTCTACAGATCCTTATACTCACCAGTGTAACCCAAATAGACGCCTACCTGAATTCCCTTGAACTACCCACCCTAACTGAAGAGAAAAATGACACGATGACTGCCGATATAACTGAAGACGAATTAAATGTTGCAACTAGAAAGCTTAAGTTAGGTAAGTCATGAGGATCAGACGACTACACAACCGAGTGGTATAAGAAATTTAGGAACAAGATTTGGCCTTCATGAGATTATTAAAACCATACAGGCATTGTATGAGTATCCCACTGCCAGGATTAAAATTAATGGATATTTATTAAATAATATTGCCTTAGAAAGGGGTTCAAGACAGGGCTGTGCATGGTCACCGCTACTCTTTGCACTATACCTAGAATTACAATAAAAAAGATGGAGAGAATTGGCTTGCTATGCGGAAGATATTTTGGTTTATCTACGGCACCAATATCCTCTCTACCTAAACTGATGCAAGTTTTTGAACAGTATGGACAATTATCAGGATGTAAGATCAATATAGATAAAACTGAGTTACTTTCATATAACTATAGCCCACCAGAAGAGATCCCTTGGCATAGCAAACAGACTTTTTTTTCCAAATATTTGGGTATTAACTTACCTAAAGATTTGTCTAAATTCAACTACGTACTAAAATATAAAGAAATTAAGGAAGATATTGCAAGATGGATCCTATTTTTTGGCCTTGGTTCGAGGATTGAATCGATTAAAATGAATATTTTACCTAGGTTACTATATCTCTTTCAGACCCTTCCAATAGAGCTTACCCAATTCATTGAATTGACTATTCAATGAATGGGACAAAATGCTATCATGATATATATGGCAAGGTAAGAGACACAGGGTTCAACTTAAAACTCTGCAGTTAACTAAGGAAAAGGGAGGATGGGGCCTACCATCCCTGAGAGACTACTATTTTGCAGCTTAGATGAGAGCTGTGATATGTTGGTGTAACCCATCTTATGATGCTCGTTGAAAAAATATTGAAGAGTTTACCTCCTATATACAGGCTATCTTAGCAGACAATAACATACAAATATACATAAATACTATTGAAAACCCTTGGGTGAAATGGACTCTTAAAATATGGAAACTTGTTATAAAAGAATCTAAATTGGATGGTGATATTTTAAGTCTTAAATGGTAAGCATATGACTGAGATTTTATGCCAAATAAATTAGTTACTAGATTCAAGGACTGGACAGTTAAAGGAATAACAGCTCTATGCAATATAATGGAAAATGGAACACTGTTCAGTGTTGAAATGCTTCGAGAGAAATATCGATTGGAAAAACAAGATTTCTATCGTTACCTACAGATGCAACAATTTGTCTTTACAATAGAGCTGGGTGGTATGACCAAAATTCTATATCATGGTATTTTTCAAAATTATGATGGTTTCACGGTATTCAACGGTATTTTTTTTCTCATGCATGAGTGAGTGTTAATCATATTTTCCACGGATTGAGAGAAGAGCACCAGATCACAACAGAAGTCATTTGCCTTTCTTATAGAACAGGTCTATACATTGTTCTTTTATTAAACTACCTAAACAGCCTTATGTTATTTATCTTATTTACCCAACGACATGGCAATAGGCTCATTTAAGATGAACAAGTTGTGCGCAGATTCGATCACCAGTGATCGGCGCACAGTGCATGCCAGTTAGTTTTCTGTCTGACTTGACGCCGACTTGCTCTGACGTCATGCCTACATAGGCAAGTATAACCCTGTGAGATCAAGGCAGTCGCAGATTTTGGAGCAAGGCACTGCAGTTGCACTCCAACGGCTGCAAAACCTAAGGGCATGACGGGAAACACCTACTCTCACCTGATCTAAGATCTGATTGGTACAGGTGTTGGATCCACAACAGGACGTTTACTGGAAATGTTTCCTCTTTTTTGAGTATTTACATTACATTAGACATTAGAGTTTTCACTGTGAAGTTTGATTCTATTACAGAATAAATGTTGTGATTTATCAGAAAAGCAGATTGTAGAGATTACTTTCAGATTACTAAAATAACATCTACACAGATTTTTCAGCCCTGACAGTCTAAATATGTGACAGATCAATAATTGAAAAGTCTGTCTTGTATTGCTGTTGACTGATCAATGTTTGTATTTATAGTTAAAACAGCAAACTGACATGATGGCAGCGTTTCATCACAATTTTACTGCATTTCATGTGAAATACATGAGTCATATGGATGTTAAACCATAAACACACCATTTTCTGTAGATCATCTTAACAACAAACTACAGTTAGTGGAAAATACAATTTTATTTAATCTGCAGCTGATCTCACAGGATATGAGGATTTGCGACAAAGTACAAAGTGGGGCTTGAATGCTGCTAGAAACGTTAGAAACTGTCCGACTTCATAGTGGACTTTTAACCCCTGCTACGGCCGCCTGCTCTTGTCTCTTTTCCAGGCGAGGCGCATTTCATCCTGAACTAGCCCATTTCTGCGCCTACATGATTGTGCATTTACAATTCTCCTCTGCTCTCTGTATCACGCACAGTGGGATCCTCTGTATCCGCACCAATGCTTGCACACAGACATGTGCGCACACACATACAGGTGAGCACGCTCTCACCAGAGGACACAGAGAAAATATGTTCACATCAACCACCTGAAAAGCAACTAAAATATCTGCGTCCAGGGTGGTGTACAAAATCTGTTAATTTGTCATTAAATCAACAATGCTGTAAACCTAAGAGAAGTACTAGCAAACGCGTCTACAAGTGACGTCTGACTGGAAAAAGCTGAGCTTCTTCAGTTTTACCTGAGGGTGTGAAGGATGCTGATCTTAGTTTCATACATTCCTGGTACTCCACAGTATGTTTGCGGCTGACATTGTGGAGCAAATTGCTCGTGTTGCCACCTCCGGTGACAACTTTGGCTCATCAGCATTTGCAGTAAATAGTTGTTTGGACCACGTCCAAACTTATAAAACCAAAGTATCTCAGACAACAGACACAGCTCCTTTTTCAGCAAAAGTCATTCCATGTCATCATGTTCAACTTAATCATTCACTTCAGCTTCTCTGTTCATTTCATTGCTCAGTACCTTCACTAACGCAGGTACTCTGTTACATGCGTGTTTAGCAGTGTAGCAGTGAAAAAGATCCCCGCTTAAACAGTTTCCCGCTGTGCTACGCTCTGAACGTAGTTTAGACTATTTAAACCGGTATTACGGTATAAGAAAATTCCATATCATAACAAAAATAAAAACCAGTTTTTGGTATGAACCGGTATACTGCCCAGCACTACTTTACAAAGATGAAAAGGGTAACTGAATCAAGTATAGCTCTGATAGGCCTGTTCAGAAAAGCGTATAAGTCAGAAAACATAGGTAGAACCATTTCAAACGTGTATAGGAGCTTGTTAAACCTTAAAACACATCCAACTTCTTATATTAAAACAAAATGGGAAGGGGAAGCTGGAATGACTATATCTGAGGAAGAATGGACAATATGGAGATATTAATGGGAGTGTACTAGTTCACAGCAGTGGAAAGAATATGGTTGGAAAGCCATAATAAGGTTCTTTATCACACTGTCTCAGAAATCTCATTATAATGGTGGCCCTCCTGTTTGTTGGAGAAGGAAAACACAAGGCTCTACAAGATATTTTTAAATGTGTATTACCCCTAGAAAGTAAGATTATACTCCTTGGGCATACAGCTCAGGAATGGCTGAAAAGAGATAAATATCTACTGAGTATATTGCTGGAAGCGGCTAAAAAAAACTCTTACCAGGAAATGGCTGACACAGGGTTGCCCAGCTTTACAAACATGGATGGAAATTACAATGGATGAATATAAAATGGAAAAGATAAGATAACACAGCCTTTGTTAACCATAACCTGGAACGATTCACTTCACGATGGGAAAAATGGATTATATATTTTCAACTCAACTTTATTTATATAGCGCCAATTCACAACTTAAGTCATTTCAGGGCACTTTACAGTGTAAGGTTTAAGACCTTACACATTATATAATTATACACAGAACTAGACTCAGCAATTTCCGGAGAAATCGCGTGGGGGAGCATGTTTGTTGCCGGAAAGATTCTGAATGGAGTTATTTCAAGTTGACAATTACAAAAAGTTGAAAAAAGTTGACAAAGACAAAAAAGTGACACAAAGTTGACAAAGACAAAAAGCTGACACAAGCTGACAAAGACAAAAGGTATGAAAAAAGAAAAGTTAAAGACAAAAAGTTGACACAAAGTTGACAAAGACAAAAAGTTGAAAAAAGCTGACAAAAGTAGAAGTTGACAAAAAGGCTCAGAAAGACAAGAAAAAAGTACAAAGAGCAAAATTTGACCAAAACAGATCAGATTATCTGGCACTTCCAATCTGTTTTATTGATTTTTCACAAAAAGGCTCTTATTGTGAAAATCAGACTCTTATTCAAGATTCAAGATTCAAAACACTTTATTAATCCCAGAGGGAAATTATTTTGGCATGTTACAGCAGTTCTCCGTTCAAACAGAAAGAAAGAAGAAAGAAAGAAAGTAAAAAGAACCATAACCAGAAAGGATTAACACAAATACTAAATACTCAATTTACAGAACAAAAAATAGATAAAAAAAACAAAAAACAATCAGAATCAGCTTTATTCACCAAGTATGCTAGCACATACAAGGAATTTGCTTCTGGTCTTTTGTGGCTCTTCTAGGACAGTACATACATTGACAATAACAACAGAGAATGGGTTACAGACAACAGGTACAGATTGTGAGGAACAGTAAATTATAGACAAATTACAGACAATAAATTACAGACAGTGTGGCACGTACAGAAGACAAGACTGTGTGTGTGTGTGGAGCAGATACAGGAACAGTAATCAGTGCAGTGTGTTGGATTGTAGTGTGTAGTTTATGTCCCCGTAGCAGCAACAATCAGTTGTTGATCAGTGTTATGGCCTGAGGGAAGAAGCTGTTCTTGTGTCTGGTAGTTCTAGCAAACGTAGCTCTGTAGCGTCTACCAGAGGGGAGAAGCTGGAAGAGGTTGTGTCCAGGGTGGGAGGGGTCTGTGCTGATTTTCTCTGCCCACTTTCTGACTCTTGAGCTGTATAGGTCCTGAAGAGAGGGCAAAGGTGCACCAATAATCTTCTCTGCAGTTCTGACTGTGTGCTGCAGTCTGTGCTTGTCCTGTGCAGTGGCTGCTCCGAACCAGACTGTGATGGAGAAGCAGAGAATGGACTCGATGACAGCAGAGTAGAACTGGATCAGCAGCTCCTGAGGACGGTGAAACTTCTTCTGCTGCCGCAGGAAGTACATCCTCTGCTGAGCCTTTTTGAGGAGGGAGCTGATGTTGGTCTCCCACCTCAAGTCTTGGAAGATGGAACCCAAGAACTTAAAAGTTTCAGCCACTGACACAGGGGAGCAGAGTATGGTGAGGGGGGGTGAAGCACGGGGGTGTCGTCTGAAATCTACTATTATCTCCACAGTTTTAAGCGTGTTCAGCTTAAGGTTGTTGTGACTGCACCAAAGTGCCAACCGTTCAACTTCCTGACGGTACGCAGACTCATCACCTTCTCGGATGAGACCGATCAGGGAGAAGAGTAGAGGGGAGAGGACACAGCCTTGCGGGGCACCAGTGGTGATGTGGTGTGTATGAGACATCACTGTTCGCATCTTCACCTGTTGTGACCTGTTGGTCAGGAAGTTGTAGATCCACTGACAGGTGGAGGGGGGAACAGAGAGCTGGGAGAGTTTGGAGGAAAGTGTCTCTGGGATAATGGTCTTGAAAGCAGATGAGAAGTCCACAAACAGAACTATGGCATATGTGCCTAGGCAGTCAAGGTGTTCCAGGATGTAGTGTAAGCCCATGTTGTCCGCATCCTCAACAGACCTGTTTGCCCTGTAGGCGAACTGCAGGGGGTCCAGCAGAGGGCCTGTGATCTTTTTCAAGTGAGCAAGCAGGAGTCGTTCAAAGGATTTCATGACCACAGACGTCAGAGCAATGAGCCTGTAGTCATTTAGTCCTGTTATTGTGGATCTCTTAGGGACTGGGATTATGATGGAATGTTTGAAGAGAAGGGGAACTTGACACAACTGCAGGGATCTGTTGAAGATTTGTGTGAAGATAGGGGCCAGTTGGTCAGCATAGGCTTTTAGGCAGGAGGGGCTCACTCCGTCTGGGCCTGTGGACTTCCTTGTTTTCTGTTTATGAAAGAGATGTCTCGCCTCCTCTTCAGATATCCCGAGGGCAGTGGAGGATGAGGAGGAGGGAGAGGTGAGGGGGAGGGGGGAGGTCAGGGGAGTGAGGGGTGCAGTGCACACTGAGCCGGTGCAGGTGAGAGATGTGGGGTTTTGTCTGTCAAATCTGCAGTAAAAGTTATTCAGGGTGTCTGCCAGCTCTTTGTTTCCCTCAGCAGGTGGGGAGGGTCTCCTGTAATTTGTAAGGTCCTGCAGGCCTCTCCAAACTGACGCAGGGTTGTTGAATTTGTTTTTTAAATTTTTTTTGTTAGTATTGTCTTTTAGCCTTTTTGATCTCCTTTATCAGTTGGTTTCTGGCCTGGTCTCCACTTTTATGGGCCTCCTCCTTGGCCTGACGGAGCTGTCTCAGTTCAGCTGTGAACCAGGTTATTATTGAATGTGTGGTATGTCTTGCTAGGCACACACACGTCTTCACAGAAACTGATGTATGATGTCACAGTGTCAGTCGGATCGTCCAAATTGTCGGCAGCGTCTTCAAAAACACTCCAATCAGTACAGTCAAACAAGCCTGCAGTTCTTGCTTTGCCTCGTTGGTCCATGTTTTCACAGATTTAACTACAGGTTTTGAAAATTTAAGTTTTTACCTGTAGGTTGGGATCAGATGGATCATGCAGTGATCTGAGGGTCCCAGAGCTGCACAAGGGACAGAGCAATATGCGTACTTTATCACGGTGTAACAGTGATCTAATGTATTGTTTTCTCTGGTGGGGCAGTTTATGTGCTGTCTATATTTGGGCAACTTGTGGCTCAGATTAGCATTGTTAAAATCCCCCAGAGCTATGAAAACCAAGTTAGGGTATTTTTGTTCAAAGCCAGTTATTTGGTCCGCTAATTGTTGCAGCACCTCTTTAACGCAGGCCTGCGGTGGGATGTAAACTCCGACCAGCACATATGAGGAGCGGTGAATAAAACAGTCCATTCAATTCAATTCAATTTTATTTGTATAGCATCAAATCAAAACATGGGTTATCTCAAGGCACTTTACAGTGTAGGGTTTATGAACTTACACAAAATATTTACAGTCCCATCTGAGCAAGCGCTAGGCAACAGTGGAGAGGAAAAACTCCCTCTAAACTCTAAACTCAAGAGGAAGAAACCTCCAGCAGAACCAGGCTC
>JAUBNQ010000067.1:0-14158 GCA_032353495.1 Ctenopoma kingsleyae | reverse complement strand
ATTAAAAATGACTATTGTATATAGAAACTGTCTTTTAAAGGAATATTTACATAAACATACAGAGGCCTATAATCATCGAACATTAGTATTGTCTTGACTGATCATTATAAAACCATTTTGCAATGATGGCAACACAGCTGAAGACGTGCATCTTTTCATGTAAAAGATGGTAAAGCCTATGTGTGTCCAAACATTTGACTGGATTGATTCTTTTACAGAATAAATGCAGAAAAACCGATTGTAGACTTAAATTAGACTTATTAGTTACAGATTAATTTCTGTTTACTAAAATAACATCTGCACAGGTGTTTCAGTCCTGACCGTCTAAATATGTGACAGATCAATTATCAAAATGTCTGTCTTGTGTTTCTATTGACTGATTAATGTTTGGATTTATAGTTTAATCAGCAAACTGACATGATGACAGCATTTCATTACAATTTTAACACATTTCAAGTGAAATAATTGAGTCATATGGATGTTAAACCATAAATTCACCATCTCCTCCAATTTCAACCAGTCCTCCTGCTGCGGTCGCCTGCTCTCGTCTCTTTTCCAGGCAAGTCAAGTTTATCTTGAACAACCCTATTATCACTCGGGGCGTTCTACTTTAGCCTAATTTAGCAATCATGAATGTTTTGTGTATTGGTAAGCTATTTTTTATTCAGTGTTTTCTTTAAGCCCTATTTTGATGCATTTTTTCATTATAGAAAAAGTTACTATTTAACAATTTAATCTAACCTTTAAATGAACAAATGAACACAGAACTACAGCAAAGAAACGGCAAATCAAATAAAGACCAAAGTCAACATTATGACACTTTAGACAAAAGTCTTCAGTGCAGGTTGGCATTCAGAAATGTTCGTTCATTTCTTAACTTTTCCCGACGCACTTGCATTTAAGTCTCTCTTTCACTCTGTGTACCTGGCCTGTACCACTACCACTTGTTGGAGTGTCTGCCCCCCCTTCCTTATTTCACATAATGTAATGTAATCTAGTCTGTCTTTGCATGTGATTGGCCGCATAGTGTGGCCATGAAAATAATGTCCTGCTGTTTTTTGTAAATACTGAGGATACATCTTGTTTGAGTAAACCTTTTGTATAAACTAATCAAGAGGCCAGGCTCGAAGGTCAGTGTGAGCTCTTCAATTATCTGACCCATAATAATAATAATAATAATAATAATGATAATAATAATGTTTACTTTATTGATCCCCTTTGGAAAAATGTTGTAGCTGCCAGACAGCAGGTGTCAGCAATGGGGTTCCGGAATCTTGTCCAAAGACACCTCAACATGTAGCTTGCCAGGACTGAGAATCAAACTCACTCTGGGGTTGGAAGGCAATTGCTTTTTTGTCTTTTGTGCCAAGATTAAGGGCTTAAGCTTTCTAGAAAGAGGACAGACAGAACCCAAGGACATCATTCACAGATGTGGAGAAGGAACAAACACAACAATTGTCAAATAAATAAGGACAACAAGAAACAGAAGAGAGAGAAAATGAAACAGGAATCCGCCAAGGTTCTTGTAAAAGTGCCATATTCCATATATATTATATTATGTTTTTCAATTGGGTTTACAATCAGCTCCACAAGTATTTGAAATATAACACATTTCCTTTTATTTCCTTTAAAATAAAGCAATTTAACTTTAACTCAATGGGTTTAGCAAAAACAAAAATCAGACTGAAGAAACAGTGAGTGTTGAATTTGCATTTGATAGCTGTTTACTACAATACACAATATGAGGTCAAAAAAATTACGTATGCAAGTGAATTAGACAACTGTTGTGCTTTTAAATTTGTGAAACTGCACATAGATAACTGCTGATTATTTTACATCATTTTATATGCAAACATTGTACGTTATTAATTCTGTGTCTTCTCTCTACTCTAGTTGTCCTTCTTTCTCCCTTTCTGTCCAACTGGTCAAGGCAGATGGCCGTCCACCGTGACGCTGGTTGTGCTGGAGGTTCCTTCTTTTAAAAAGAGTTTTTCCTCTCCACTTTTGCCTAGTGCTGCTCCAAGGGGATTTGTTAGGTTTGCTATATTATTCTATCTTATAGAGGTCTTAACCTCACTATTTAAAGTACGTTGGAGACCATTTGTCAAGTCAGGCACTGATGTTGGATGAGAAGGCCTGGCTCCCAGTCTTCACTCTGGGGGGTTTAGGTCAGTGCTCTGTGCAGACCAGTCAAGTTACTCCACACCAAACTTGCTCATCCATGTCTTTATGTCTTGCTTTTGTGCACTGGATTTGTTGATTTGGGGGGGGTGTCCCTATACTTTTGGCAATATGGTGTATATACTGTAAAAATATATTAATAACACAGTATTAATAATATATGAACAGTAATTTAATCAAACGAAATTAAATATATCTTCACATACTGGATTTTTTATTTAAATGAGCTATAATCATCAGAATTTACAACAAAAAAGCATTGAAAGCATTTGCAGTTGTATATTGACTATGAGTTTCAGTTTTTGAATTTAATTTTTTTAAAGAATCATAATATTCTAATTTGTCGAAATGTACCTACATAATGAAATCTTAAATGTCACCATGCTATTAACAATGGGCTTTACTCCACTTAGTTGGACAAATAATGTGTGATCTACCCCCCTTGGCTGCATTCATGTATTCTAGCTCACATGATTTCCTGTTCTTTCTTCTCCTCTCTTTACATTATCTCCAGGAACAGACTGACATTAACCAGTAGCTGGCAAATGTCCTTCCAAATGCACTAAACTAACACTTTCCAGAACCTCTGACAGTGGCCAATGGCCAAAGGAATGAACATCAAGTGGAAAAAACATTTCCAACATGCTGGAACTCTCAAGATAAAATCAAGAAGATGGGAAGCAGTAAGGTTAGGGGAAATGTGATCCCTTGACAGATATGAGCATTGACAAACTGAGAAAAGGAGAACCGCTATTTCTTTAATATTATAGCAATACATTAATATTATAATGCCCTTTCTCTAAAATATAGAAAAAAGCTCAGTATTGCATCTATTTTTAACCTTTTGTGCCATGTACACCACCCATTATATTTTATCGCCATATTAAATAACCGGCCAGCGCCCTCTCACTACTTCTGTTAATTAATGTTCTGAAACAACTCAGATTACGCTGGAATGAGGAGGCAGTATAAGTGAGTTTCATTCATCTATTATGCTGCAGAGACTTCTGGTCACATGAGGCTCTGCAAACAAAGCGTATACATACTGCTCATATTGCGAGACATTGCTCATTCATCAAGTTAAAATTTATTAAAATTTCTTGCTCGTTTTGCAAAACACTCACTACTACATTAAGTTACTCGCAATCCAAGGTTCCACTGAGTAAAACAATATGCCAAATGTCCAAATCAGGAGCACTGAAAAAAGTGCAACAACTGTGTCATTCATTTAAAGCACAGTTTTATATTAAGCTAATGCAATAAAGTTGTTTTATGTTTTAAACCTGTTTTTTTCAGATTAGTTAAAACTAAATAACAATTCTGCAGAACAAATTAAAATTTGTAATTTCACTTGAATGACAATTTGACATCAGTCGAGTTATTTTCTTAAATGATGTGATGACGTCATTTCCATCTGGATGAAGGTGAATTTGACTGACCGCCATTACCTGCTTCAGCTTCAGGCATTAATGATGAATAGTATGTAGTTCTGGCTTTATGGAGGGCTTTTTTATACACTATTAAGCCGTTTTTCCAGGCTACGCAGGATTCACTTGAATTAGTGGAGCGCCACCTCCTTTCTAGCTTTCTTGATGCTTGCTTTAAGGTACGAATATGTGAATTGTACCATGGAGCTAATCTCCTCTGATTAACTTCCTTCTTTTTCAGAGGTGCAACAGCATCAAGTATTGTACGTAATGAGACTGCAGTATTGTCAATGAGATAATCGACCTGTACAGGAGTCAGGTTAGAATCACTGCTCTCTTCTGTAATGGCATATGTCACTGAATTAAAAGATAATGGGATCAGTTGTGTATTTTCTCAGACCACGGCATCCACATCCGAAGAGAATGCATCCTCAAACTGGTGATGATCTACCTAGGTGGACTAGTTGATCATCTTATTAAACAGTTACAGGTAAGAGTATCTCTGTCACTTGTTCACACCGACACATTGAGAAAGCTGTAAAATCTGATAAGTCTATACTATATTTGGAGGCCATGTGGGATGCATGAGGCTGCACTTTAGAACAGTGAATTTGATGAGCTGTTGCACCCCTACAAGACACAATAATGTTATTGACTGTGCTTCTGACTCAACACAATTCTTTACAGATGGAAAAGTCAGATTGGTTAGCGTCAGTCTGGCTGGAAATTTAGCTTTATTCTGGACAACAAGTACACTATCCACTGTTGACCGGTGATTTCTTGAGAAATAACGCTTCACAACTAAATACTGTCATATTACAGTTAAGATTCAGTTTTGCTTGAAGCATTTCAAGTGTGGGGACTGCTAGCCTTTGGACAGCTGCAGTCAAATGTGCATCCTTTGAGTTGTCCTATTGTATTTTGTGCAGGATGTGGATAAAAATGAGGCCGAGGAAATGGAACAAGCAACCATGGCCATCTTCATCACAGAGAAAGAGGTTCCCTTTCATCAACCCAAAGACATCAAGATTGTCATTGAAGGAACAACAGTCCTAAACCATTTGCCCTTCATTGGATCTGCTTTTGCCATGCTCTTGAGATTGACATATGCACTCAACCTCAAATATCCAAAAATTTGATGGGAAAAAGATGTCCCCAAAAATCTACAGACTATGCACCTTCCTGCACAGCCCAGAGTAGACTGTCTTGTTTGGAGCTGCAATTTTATGACAAGATTTTACCAAGAACTTTTAAGAGTTTAATGGTTGGAGTTTGTGCATGACTTTTTCACAACAGTATCGTAGACTACAAGTTTTACAGACCAAAGCAGACTGCTTAAAAAAATGTCTAAAGCTGCCACGAGAAATTGGATTTTGTTACAAGATGGATGTTAATGTTGGAAGTTGCACTTTCTTTGCTTTGTCAGACTACCAATCTCACAGGTCCAGGTAGGCCATGTGTAATTGGGAAAGTTATGTGGACTGTTTATGTATGGTTCTTGTTGTAGTGGTTAATATTTTCACATTACTGCACACAGTCCCCCACTTAATGTCAGATTATACTTTTTATAGGCAGACTTCAAAGAGAGGGGCAGTGTTTATTTGTAAGGCTTGATATCTTGGGAGTGTTTGTTCATGGTCAGCTCAGGATTTGCATCTTGCTGTCTGTATAGTCACATGTTACACTGAAGAAGAATTTTGGTCTTTATGATTTTAACAATTTGTAATGTATGTTTATGGATTAATAAAATGTGTTTTAAAGTAATGTTTTGAGTACTTATTGATCAATATGCATTGAAAACATTTTTGGTTTAGCTAAACATTTCAAATAATGACAATAGATATTTTTAATTTGAGATAATTTAAAATAATTAATTAGCGCAGTCAAATATTTCAGATTATATTAAATGCATTATTTACTTTCGTCAATAAAGCCAACTTTTTTAAAATTTAGTACAACTTGAAATAATTGGATTGCTCCACTTTAAAAAAATCAATGGATCTAATTTAAAAATGCAGTTTAAACAAAATTTGCTCTTTAAATTTAATTAATGTATAATATTAGTTGTGAATTCTTACTTCAATTTTTTTAGGTTGATTCAAGGATATATTTTTTTCAGTAAGTGTTAAAACACAAGGAACGAGAGAGTATGAAAGGCTGTTGGGTTTTCTACAGTATTGTGTATATATTTATATAATGTGTAAGGTCTTAAACCTTACACTGTAAAGTGCCCTGAGATGACTTTGTTGTGAATTGGCGCTATATAAATAAAATTGAATTGAACTGAATTGAAAAAGGTTTAAAAGCCAGGGTCAAAAAAGCACACCACAAGATAATGTCTACCACCAACAGCATCTGGGAGACACACGGATGAAACCTGATGAAGTGGGGTATACCTGTCCAGCCACTGATCCTCCCATTTCCAGCAGCACTGGCAGCACAGGACCAGAGTGCCACCACACTAACATTTTATCCCAGGAGGAGTAAATCTGCCTCTCACCACCACAATCATCTGTGTTGTGATTGGGCACGGTCCATGTCAACCTGGATCGAAGGATTGCTATAATGGTTTCCCATATGACCAGGAGAAGCAACACAACATGGTTAGTTTATGGTGTTTAGTTTATTCACCCAGAGTAGTCTGGAAGTTGAGTCATGGCAACTGGACTGATTTTCTTGTAAGGTAGATTCTTCTTCTTCTTTCAGCTTCTCCCTTTAGGGGTTGCCACAGCAGATCATCTGCATCCATCTCATCCTGCTCTGTCACACCAACCATCTGCATGTCCTTCAGTACATCCATGAACCTCCTCTGAGGTCTTCCTCTTTTCCTCCTGCCTGGCAGCTCCATACTCGACATCCTTTGTCCAATATATTCACTATCCCTCCTCTGCACATGTCCAAACCATCTCAACCATGTCTCTCTAACTTTGTCTAACATGAGCTGTCCCTCTGATGTACTCATTTATAATTCTGTCCTCCCTGGTCACTCCCATAGAAAATCTTTGCCAGCTCTGCCACCTCCAACATGGCCTCCTGTCTCTGTGTTAGTGCCACCGTCTCACTACCACTTTGTCAACCTTTCACGCTTGCTGCTATGCTTCTGTCACATATCACCCCTGACATTTGTCTCCACCCACTCCACCCTTCAGCACAGTCTTCTTCATCTCTCTTGTGCTCTGTTTGTTACTTTGTATGGTTGACCCCAAATATTCAAACTTCACCTGGATGACTGAGAATCTTCACAGACATTGCATCTCTAGTGCTCTTTCTCGGCATGAAACCATACTGCTGCTCACTGATTGCCACCTCTTAACCTAGCTTCAACAACTCTTTCCCAAAGCTTCATGGTGTAGCTCATCAACTTTATCCCTCTATAGTTACCACAGTTCTGCACATCACCCTTGTTCTTGAAAATCGGTACCAGTACACTTCTTCTCGATTCCTCAGTCATCCTCTCACTCTCCAAGATTGTGTTCTGCATAAGATGTAGTCCACCTGTGTGCACCTTCCTCCACTCTTATATGTCACCCTATGCTCCTCCCTGTTCTCAAAGGATCTGTTAACCACAGCCATTTCCATCCTTTTAGCAAAATCCACTATAATCTGTCCTTCTGCATTTCTATCCTTAACACCATACCTACCCAACACCTCCTCATCACCTCTGTTTCCTTCACCTACATATCCATTGAAATCTCCTCCCATCACCAGTCTCTCTGTCCTAGGAAAACTCTCTAGAACTTCATCTAACTTACTCCAGAACTCCACTTTCTGAGCAGTGGCGTAGCTAGGGGGTGTGGGGTAAATAATAATAAGAGTTACTCTAACGAAAATGTTGGTAGAAAAATGTAACATTAAAGAAAAGGGGAACAAAAAACAAAAAGCGGACAAAAGACAAAAGAACAAAGAAGAAAAAAAGAAAACAGAGAAGAGAAAAACAAAGCTAAAGAAAGAAAAGAAGAAGCAAAAAGCTGACTTGTTCTCACCCATATACAGACGTGGACAAAACTGTTGGTACCCTTTGGTCAATGAAAGAAAAGACATTGCTTTTCAACCATGCTTCAAAGGAATTATTTTAAAAAAAAATGAACTCATGGAACAGGCCACATCACTATGTGAAAGAGACATACAGTTTGGTGGCACACGGTCTTATTACTTATTACATGATATAAAACATGATTAACCATAATGTTCCTTAGTTTCAGAATGGTCCTGTGACATGATTGTAAACATCTGAGTGTCACTTAGAATCCAGTTAGTTATGTGCTGTGTACAAATGAATTCACACCGCCCAGGTCTGGAGATGTGCATGGGAAAGTACCTTGTTTATGTAAAACCCCCCCCTTATCTATGCCATCCTTCCATAGATGGGGTTCAGAGTTCACACTGGCACTAAAACAGGGAGGCCTGGTGGAGCTTTAAGAAGGGAGGTTAGAAGGGGAGTCTGCAACCCCCCTTCAGGTTGAATTGTCCAGGCCTGGTAATGCTACAACAACATAAGTCATCTCAAGGCACTTTACAGTGTAAGGTTTTGGACCTTACACAAAAAATTTGTAGAAAACCCAACAATCCAGTGGATTGGAAAAAGTGGAGAGGAAAAACTCCCTCTAGACTCTACAGGAAGAAACCTCCAGCAGAATCAGGCTCAGGATGGGCGGCCATCTGCCTCGACCGGTTGGGGTGAGTGGACAGAGGAGAGAGAAAAGAACAGCTGGTAACAGATATCAAGACAACAACAACGAGCAACAGATGAGGCACTGGGCAGGTCGGCAGGACCAGCAACCACAGCTCCAGGGCCGAGGATACCTGCAGAAAGATACAGAGGAAGAGCAAGAGAGGGAGAGAGATGACGAAGCACAACTAGCAGAGAGAGAAGAAACAAAGTTAATAACAAGCAATGATGGCATATGAGTGGACAGAGAGAGAGAGAAGGAGGAGAGGAGCTAAGTGTAATGTGGGAGGTCCCCCAGCAAACTAGACCTAAAGCAGCATAACTAAGAGATGGTTGAGAGTCACCTGAGCCATCTCTAACTATAAGCTTTATTAGAAAGGAAAGTTTTAAGTCTAGTCTTAAAGGTAGAGAGGGTGTCTGCCTCCCAAACCTGGATTGGGAGCTGGTTCCACAAGAGAGCAGCTTGATAGCTAAAGGCTCTGCCTCCCAGTCTACATTTGGAAACTCTAGGAACCACAAGTAGACCAGCACTCAAGCACTCAGCAATGGAAATGTAGAGTGTTTCCTTATAATTTTGCCCAGCGGAGACATGTATAAAGTAAAAAGAATTGGTCCAAGCACAGAACCCTGCTGAACTCCATAACCTACATTTGTATGCATGGAGGACCTATCATTAACGTGAACAAATTGGGATCTATCTGATAGATAAGATTTAAACCAGCTTAGTGCTGTTCCTTTAATCCCAATGATATGTTCCAGTCTATGTAATAAAATGTTATGATCTATAGTGTCAAATGCAAACAGGGGAACAGGGGATTTTTTTTCAATTCAATTTAACTTTATTTATATAGTGCCAAATCACAGCCTCAAGGCACTTTACATTGTAAAGACAGCCTGGTAGCTCTATGGGATAAGCATAAGACTGAAATGCAGAAGGTGGCAGGATCGAATCCCAGCCTATCCACCATACCAGGTGCGTCCTTCAGCAAGACGCTCAGCGCTAATTCCCCGGGTGCTCCCTGGGTGTCATTCAACTTTCAAAAAACTTTATTAACCCTAGAGGGAAATTGCTTTGCCTTGTTACAGCTGCTCTCACTTCAAAAAGAAAGAAAAGAACCACAACCAGAAACAAAAAAAAGATCAGCACCAACACAAAATACTCTATATGTAATACTAATACACAAAAGCACAGAACATACAAAAACAAAAAACATGGTATGAACAAAGAAATCTAAAATGGATGGAATAGGACATCAATGACATAAAATAATAATTATGACTGTGGTCGTAGGGGGAGGAATTGTAGAGTTTTATGCCCACAGGCATAAAGGATCTCCTGTAGCGTTCAGTGGAGCCCCTGATGGTGATCAGTCTCTGGCTGAACGTGCTCCTCTGTCCAGCAAGTGCTCACATTGAGTTTAAATCCTTGATGCTTGCCTACAGGGCTGTAAATGGAAGTGCACCGCTTATATCAACACGCTATTAGTAAGCTACACTCCTACACGCCCTCTTAGATCTGCAAATGAGAGGAGACTAAAAATTCCTTCTTCACGGGGTCTCCGATCCCAATCGAGTCTATTCTCCTTTGTTGTCCCTGGCTGGTGGAATGACTTGCCCTGCTCCATTCAACTAGCTGAGATTATCACCACCTTTAAAAAAACATTTGAAAACTCATTGGTTAAAAAGTATTTCAAATGAGTCTAAAACACACACACACCCATTCACAAAAATTGCCTAGCACTTAACAATTCCTAGCATGTTCTTTATCTTGATAAGTTTGGCCTTATCAGGGCTCTTAGTTTGTAGTAACTCAGAATTTATAGAAAGCGAATGGTAATTGCTTGTGTCTTCTCCTTGTAAGTCTATTCAAGTTTATTGTCCAAGTGTAGTTCACATTTATAGTCAGACACAACCTCCACCTCCTCCCCCCTTAAAAAGAGAGGGGTGACAGAATTCCCAGATCTTCTTTGTTTTGCTAATGTGGAGCTGGAGATGATTTTGCTCACACCAGACCACAAAGCTGTTCACCACTCTCTGGTACTCTGTGACGTCTCCACCCTGAATACATCCTACAACTGTAGAGCCATCAGAGAACTTCTGAAGGTGACAGGAATCTGAGTTGTATCTGAAGTCTGAGTTGTACAGGATGAAGAGAAACAGACACAACTGTCCCCTGTGGAGCAACTGTGCTGCAGACCACGGTATTAGACACACAGTTCTGCAGGCCATCCATGATGATGATGAAGATGAAGCTTCATGAAGCCTTGAAGCCTCGCAGCCAATTGGTTCGCAAAATGGTTAATTTCTCGAGGCTTCATCTCTGGCTTCATGTGCACACAACCCCCACCCCTGCTGGTCAAAGACTGTAAGGCAGGCAGATAATCCAGCTCTTAAAGCTGTCTGGCCACAGTTTTGCATGGGTATGATGAGTGCCAGAAACTAAATATTTTTTTTGCATGTAAAGCTATTACAACATTAGTTTGTGTATACGTTCTGAACTGAACTGAATAAGTTTCCATAATATTAACATGTGTGTATTTCTAGTGTTGGGTCAAGACCACCTAACCTGAGACCAAGTCAAAACCAAGTCCAGCGCATACCAAGACCAAGACCAAGACTTTAGGCAGGCGAGATCAAGTCTAAGACCAAGACTGAAGGGGGGCGAGACCAAGTCCAAGACCAAGATCAAACCAATGCAAGACCATTCTAAAGACCATTGCAATCAGCAATATTTAGAAGTGTTGTATTATACAAACAGATGTATATTAAGCTTGTGAGAATTACAGTATAATTACCAAATTTTATTATTTAAATGTATTATTTTTATATTATTTAAAATAAAACAGCAGTATTTAGAAATATAATATTAAATAAAAGTACAAAATTTTATCCACGGTGAATTGTAAAACCAGTGAAGGAAATAAAAACAACAGACATCCTCTGCTGTCTGTCATGTTTTTCTGCTACATGTTGATTAATGTTTAATGAGTAAATGTGAACTCTCGATGTCAGACCACGTAGAGCGCCATGCAGACATTCCCCCTCTCACAACGTTACAACCACAGACAACAGCCTCGGTGTTTTTGCAGGTTTCCATAAGACTCGTTCAAGATGAGCAAGTTCTGCACAAATTCAATCACTGGTGATCGGCGCGCAGTGCATGCCGGTTAGTTTTCTGTCTAACTTGACACCGACTTGCTCTGACATCATGTCTACGTAGGCAACATTAACCTCATGAGCTTAAGCCGGCCACACATTTCGGAGCAAGGCGCTACAGTTCTCCAACAACTGTAAAACCTCAGGACATGACGGGAAACACCTGCTCTCATCTGATCTAAGATTTGACTGGTTCAGGTGTTGGATTCACAACAGGACATTTAGTAGAAACATTTCCTCTTTTATTTACTTTGAAACATTTTGATTTATTAGTCTTGAGTTTTCACTGTGAAGATCGATTCTTTTACAGAATAAATGCTGTGATTTATCAGAAAAGCCGAATGTATTTTATACTAGACTGTTAAAGCACAGATTACTTTCAGGTCATTAAAATAATATCTGCACAGATGTTTCAGCCCTGACAGTCTAAATATGTGACAGATCAATAATCAAATGTCTGTCTTGTGTTTCTATTGACTGATTGTTTGGATTTATAGTTTAATCAGCAAACTGAGATGATGTCAGTTTTTCATTGCAATTTTAACTCATTTCATGTGAAATAATTGAGTCATATGAAGGTTAAACCATAAACTCACCATCTGTGGAGTTTTTCTAACAACAAAGAGTTGAAACTGAGAACAAAATTCAGTTTTGTTTAATCTGCACCCGATCTCACAGGACGTGTGTATTTGCGACATCAATACAAACGGGAGCTTGATCCTGTTAGAAACTTTAGAAACTGTCCGACTTTGTAGCGCACTTTCAGATACTCACCTTGCTGCGGCTGCCTGCTCTCGTCTCTTTTCCAGGCGCAGTTCATCTTGAACGACTCTGTTTTTTTGCTAGCGAGCTATGCTCGTGAGATCTTTTTAAAAATCTCGCACTGTTGTTAGACGTATCATAGCGACGCTGAAGGCGAAGGTTTTTCATTGGATGCAGGTGACCCAACTCGTGACTTATGACCAATGAGGGTCGAGTTTTATTTTTAGCCGGACGTGAAGCATAGCCGGAGCTAGAGGGACAGACGGTCCGCTTTTATTTTCATCATACCTGTTTCATTCATCATGTATAAGTGGATTTACACCAACTCTTCAAAATAGTGAACAAATTGCGGTCTCGGCTGGTCTTGAGAAGAAATCCCGAGTCCAGCACGTCTGAGACCGAGACAAGACCGAGACCAAATGTAGTCGATTCTGACATAAGACCAAGACCTTGAAAATATGGTCTCGAGACCAAGACCGATCTCGAGTACCACAACACTATGTATTTTTCTGAGACTTAAACAATACACTTTTGGAATTACATTGGTTGCAATGGAAAGTGGAAATAAAAAAACAGGATGAGAGTGAATGTGCTTGTGCTAACTTGGGTTATGAGGTGATGAATGTGCTTTTGTAGCGTGGGAAAACATATTCATTCATTTTATTGCGTTTCACTGTCCTATATATTTTAAATGGCACGCAAAAGCACGAACCACTTTCTGAACCACTCACGTGGTACATCCCACTAGCGTGGATTCATACGTCATCACATAAGTCATTGAAGCAAGCTTCCATACACGCTTCCCTAGATTACTCGATACACACCCCGAAGCCTCGACACGGCAAGTCCCATCACTATTTGTTCCTAGTTTTGCCTCCATCTGAAATGACACACCATCCTGTGTGTCTGGTGTGCTTTTGGGTCTGCCATTTTTGTGATCTGTGACACATAGCCAGTTAGTAGAAATATATTTATCTGCTCTTATATGGATGTGCTGATCAAAGGTAAAACATTCTTGAGCAGTCTGGTCGGGATGTAGAAGGTTTAGATGAGTTAATAATTGAAATTAACTGTGTATGATCAACAGGAAAGAGGCAGTCTTAGTAAGACTGCGGTCTCACAAACAGATCTAGAACTGTTGGCCAAGTGAGCCCATCCATGTCAGTTGCAGGGAGGATCTGATCAATTATTATTACTTATAATTAATTATTATTAATAGTTATGATTTTATTTGTAAAGAAATTCATAAAGTCATTATTGCTGATATGTAAAGGAATACTAGGTTCAACAGAGCTATAACTCTTTCTCAGCCTGGCTATAGTGCTGAAAAGAAACCTGGGGTTGTTCTTATTTTCCTCTATTAATGATAAATATGAATATGTGGTTCTAGCTTTACAGAGGGCTTTTTTTTAATACGTTATTAAATTGTCTTTCCAGTCCAGGCATGTGTGGAGCGCTACCTCCTTTCCAGCTTTCGCGATGTCTGTCAAGTTTTTTCTGATGAACTACCTTCTTTTTCAGAGGGGCAACAGCATCGAGTATCACACTCAGTGAGGCTGCAGCATTACTAACAATAATGCAATAACAATTACTAACAATAATCAACTTGAGCTGGAGTAAAGGTAAGATTGATGGCCCCCTCTGTATTGGTACACGTAACTGAATTAAAAGATGATGGAATCATTTCCCTCAAATTTGGTGACAGTATTTTCAGATGAGCATCTACTGTAGAGTAAATTCAAATGTTATTAAAAATGGTGCAACAATAGAGGATTCTGGGGAAAAACTATTAAATGATCAATTTCTACTCAGTCAGAACAAGGTCAGGAGTGTGATTAAACTGTGAGTGAGATTATTTACATTTTGAGTAAATCCAATGGATTCTTACAATGAATTAAATGCAGTGTTGAGACAGTTATTATCAACATCTACATGAATGTTAAAGTCACCCACTATAATCACT
>JAUBNQ010000065.1:0-14209 GCA_032353495.1 Ctenopoma kingsleyae | reverse complement strand
GTTTTCAAATGTTTCTTAAATGTGATGATAGTCTCGGCTAAGCGAATGGAGGGGGGCAAGTCGTTCCACCAGCCAGGTTTACCCGTTGCAACTCTCCAGCATTCTTGTGTATGGACTGCCTTTTGATATTAGGACCTGACTTCTGCCCTGGACCTGCCTTCTGCCTCACCCCTGGAAAGACCGTGTTTTTTGGATTACCTGTTTTTGGATCTTGGTCTGCCCCTGGTGATCTCCTCTGTCTGTCCCCTGTCGGTTCTGGTTTCCCTGGCTTTTGGCATTGACCCCCGCATCGGACTCTGACCCCTGGCAATTGGAACATTGGACTTGCTCTGGCCCTGGCCTGCTTTCGAACTGCCTCAGTGCTCACTGTGAGTCTGTGTTGTGTTTGTGTTTACAGTCTCCATTTTGGAGACCGCATGGCAAGTCACCTCACCTGGAGAAGCCATTCTGTGTATACACCATTGCCTGATTACATTCCCTGCTGTTTTATAAATAAATCATCAAAAACCCTCTTTAGCTTCCTGACTGCCTTTCTGGGTCCAAAACAAATCCTTACAATCACCCTTCTCTGTATGTCTGCAGGAAGACCATCTTGAACCACGAGCTCAACATGCAAGTACCAGGTCTCAAAATCAACTTCACCAAGGGGTTTGGGCATTCTACCTGAAAAAGATCGCAGCTGTTTAGAGCTGGGACTTGGAGAAGAAGCTTCATTCTTGATAACATGCTCTACTACTATACGCGGAACTTCTTGAGGGTTTAGTGCATCATTGTCCAATACAGCTGTAGAGATGGGCACAGCTCGTAGTTTGGGTCTTACAGACTTCTCAGACGGTTTAACTCTGGACTGTACAGCAGGGGCAATATGAGGGACGTTCTTTGGAAGTGTGGACATGACAGATGCTTCACTACTATCAGATTCACCCTCCTGAGGATCAGAATTGCTTGACTCACTAATTCTCTGTCTGGAGCTGGTTCACTGGGGTCTTCATCTACAGGGGAGCAGGGCTGACTAATAGAAGAAATCATCTTATTAATGCTGTCTAAGTGCTACTTTACAGTAGGATCTCTTAACAGATGCTATCTCACAGGGAAACTTTGTCTCAAGGTGAGTCACTGCTTCATGGGAGTCAAACTCTATTATGGTTTGCTCAGACTTTAATCTAACAATCTTAGCCACCTTCCCATACTTTCCCACAGCTTCAGTTATTTCCTCATTTGTGTCATCTTCACTAATTCCTGAAGCTAGGACTGACCTCTTTGAAATTACCCCAAAATCGCGCTCAACATCAGAAATAGCTGACATTACTACCTTGTTCTGAACACTTTTAAACAAAACCAGGGCAACAGAACAAGTCACATTTAGATTTTACTCAAAATCTTCCTGGCTAGCTCACCACAAGAAATGTCTGTAGATGTAACCACTACTTATAATTGACTGTGTTTTGAGCCAATAAGTAGTACACCAATGTCTAAACATAGGTCTAATTAGGAGGATAGTGAGTAAACCACAGGAAAACATATTATAGTGAGAAAAAACATTGGCATTTATTTAAATCTATGGATCAACAACCACATGTTAAATCTCTTTCCCCTCTTGTCTCTTGATTGTCTATTTGAGGAAAATAAAAGAAAATAAACAACTGGCCAAATTAAGAGGGTTTAAATAATAAAAGTAATAAAATTTAGTAACACATAATAGTTTCTCCTCGCTTTGTTCACAGCAATCTGTTATTGAGAAATAAAGAATACAAATTAAATTGTCCACCTGTAAATTACCATTAGTAGGGTAGTATGACACCTGAGCTAAAGTCCTTTTTTTATAGTATACTTCAGTTTTCTTTTCAATGCAGAATAGTTCTTTATATTTAACAGTTCTTGGTTTCATTCAGATTGTTTGCAAAACAAAAAATCTGTTGAGACAGACCAGCAAGTTATTGGCACATAGTAATTACATCCTATCCTATCATTAGTAATTACATAGATTAGTATGAGGTTCAGACAACAGTTATTCAGGTTCACACACTTCCCATGTCTGCATAGTTTGTATCATACTCTAAATCCTGGTGTCACCTCAGGGACTGGAGGTAGTTTGTTATCAGTGTGCCTCACGTAATGAGTCAGGAGTTTGTTGAAATTGCTCCCCTTTGACATCTGGTGCCACAATGGCAGCTGCCGTCTTGTACAATGGCACCGAAATGGCAGCTGGTGTAATGCTTATTTTTGCCCTAAATGATCAAAAATACTGGACAACAACTGTGCAAAAAATGAAATTTAGTTGGGATTAGGCATGTAAATGCCTGAGTTAGGTTAGGGTTGGTAAAAACTAATGTTTGCGATAAAAGTTACTGCTTCATTAACTTCAGATCACTTGCCTCACATGATAACCCTTACGACCATGCAAATGACTTAGGGCCAGGCAGGTCTGAACAGCTTTTTTCCCTTAATAAATAAAAAACTGTCATTTAAAAACAGCATTTTGTATTTACTTAAGTGATCTTTGTGTAACATTAAAATGTGTTTGATGATCTGAATTGATTGAAAGTGTGACAAATATGACAAAAAAAAAATCAGGAACGGGGCCAATGCTTTTTCACAGCACTATACCTACAGTATCTTTAAACAGCAACAAATTTCTGGCTCTATAGGCATAGTCTGATAATTTCCACACTGGCACCTAATTAAAAAAAAATCGTCATGATACTGACTTCAGGTCCACTACTTAAAGCATAATACATAACCGAACAAAAACCAAACCATTTTTAACTTGACCATGCATGCCAAAAAAGAAGATTAAAATGCACAATGAGTACAATAACAGAAATAATTCAATTCAATTCAATTAATCTTTATTTGTATAGCACCAAATCATAACAAAGGTCATCTCAAGGCACTTTACATAAGACAAACAAGGTTTAGGACCTTGCAAAATATAAGTATATATATATAGAACTATATAGAAAACCCAACAGTCCCACTTGAGCAAGCACTAGGCGACAGTGGAGAGGAAAAACTCCCTTTAATGGAAGAAACCTCCAGCAGAACCAGGCTCAGGGTGGGTGACCATCTGCCTCTACTGGTTGGGGTGAGTGGACAGAGGAGAGAGAAAAGAACAGCAGGCAACAGAGATCAATACAACAAGGAGCAGCAGACGAGGCACTGGGCAGGTTGGTAGGACCAGCGGCTGTAAAGTGAAATCACACAACTCCGAGGTCGAGGACATCTGCAGGTCGAGAACTCAGACAACTGTAGCCCAAACTGCAAAAGTGAGCACCCTGACTTCCCTGGGCTACAACAACGGTGCTGTAACCTAACTTCCCCTACACTGTGCACTTCCACAAAGTGGTGTAGGGGGACACATCTCTTTTGTGTTTAAACCGGCACCCAAATTCTTTGAAACTATAGATCAAGTAAACACAGTTCAAACACAACATCTAGGAAAATACAGAGCAAGTTACAATACCTAAGCAACAAAATGTTTTTATGATCTTAAAGAAAGATATGGTAACACTGTTGTTTTGTCAGGGTTCCGAAAGGTAGGTTTCTCTTATCTAATGTGTTCCTGTAGAGTCCTTGAAAACATAATGCTTCCAATGCTAAAGTGAACATGAGTCTTTCACAAAGTTCATGCAAGACTAGGAGCTGCTTACGCTGTGCTTCTTGTGTAAACACGGCATTAGTCCAATGCAACTGGATGATTGACTGCCACAAGACTACACATACTCAGCCTAAAAAAAAAATACATGTTGAACTTATTATGCACTGCAATTTTTGGGGTCTGACACAACATCAGACAGTTTGAGTTTATCACTCTGCTAACAAACTAGTTTTACATAATTCATTATTTACGTCAATCAGTGGCAAATGTCATGCTAATTGTTTCTCTCAACCACTAATATACTTTCTTATACTTTATTTTCAAATTAACACTGGACAGATGGATGCATCAGTCACTAGGGATTGGTTAGGACAAAATAACTCCAGCTACCCATCAGAAAATGGCTTCCAACAAGTCAATGTCAAACAGAATAATGGAGTCATATAACAAAATGGCCAGTTCAATGTGATATCCAGGTTGGGACAGGGTGGTTTTTGCCCATCTAGAGCCCAGAGCTGATCTTTAAAGCTAAAAATACCTGAGAAGAACTGATGGCTCTCCCGGCATGGGGACAGATGACACTTTGTCACTCTGTTATAATTCCAGCAGGGGACAGGGTGTTTTCATAAAACTGTACAGGTTGTCACTGAAGATGGAGTGGCCTGTACAAGTTCTGTCATGTTGGTTCAGAGTAGCGACATTCCTGGAGTAAAATGAAGTAGAATGAACTTAAATTAAAAAATAATATCTCTAAAGTATGCAAATGATGTGCAGTATTTACTCTACAGCTGCACTGGTTCTTGTTTTCTGAATGAACAGTTGATGAAATAAAACATGAAAGGTGTCAACTGTGGTGACAGTCCACAGAGAAATATCACCAACTCTGCAGCTCCCTCTGCTCTACTGACTTTTTTAGCTTTAAATTTTTTCCCCCATTATTCTTCCATTATGTTTCTTAACAAATGCATCGTGGTTCATGTAGGACAAATGTATGGCTACTTGTTAATTGCTATTATTAGTGCCATAATCAGCCAGAGTTAGAAATTTTGTTAGATAACTTTGTGTTTTGCCAGGGCAGTCAAAATAATTACATAAAAGAGAATGATTTCAAACACTTGACATTGATTATTACCTTCTAGCTCCAGCAGCACTGGTGATAGAACAAATACAGAGGGCATAAGGGTGACCACAGACAACGCACACAGATATTCTCTTGATCACTGTCTCTCACACAGACCAGACTGTGCAATAGAACATCAAAAACACATCATAAAGTGAATTAAATATATGGCTTACTTTTATGACAGTTGCAGGCAGCAAGCGTTGGTGTTGAGCCTGGCAAGAACGGTGTCCTACTCAGTCCCTCGCAGCTGCTAGCTGAACCAAATGGGTTTTGTGGAGCATTGTGAGTCTATGGTCCAGAAGTGTGCTTGTTAGAGTAAGGATTGAATCCTTAAATTTAATTTTAAATGCACCAAATAATAAGGCCTGTTTGAAATCATTCAGTGGGCATGAATCCCATCTGATGTGTGTGGTAATTGAGTGTTACATTCCTGTTTACCAGCAGTACAAACAACAACATGAATAACCGGATGTAATTGTTAGGGCTATACAGTTCATTATTAGCAGTTAGGTAAGGTGTAATAAAGAAAAAAAAAAGGGAATATGAATAAACAGTGCCAATGACATAGATAATAGGAGAACAAATGAGGAACAACCTTAAATTAGTCAAAAGAAAATAACCAGGTTCTACAGCTAGAACTGTAACAATCAAAGTAATCATCTAGTTTTGCCCCAGTCTCCAAATACAACAGCAAAGCAGCTCAATTACAGATTTCTAGCAAATCTCCAGTCAACTCCAGCCAACACAGAGAATCATGTATTTTAGCACATACAAGCAGAAACAATCTTGGCCACCAATCCTAGATGAAGTTCAGCCAGCACACTGCAGAACAGCTAATACAATAAAATAATAATATTGATATGCTGTACAACCCATACTTAAAGTTCTCTATATATGCACAAAGAAGCATCACATTTGGCTTTACCTTTCAACAGCAGTGGCGGCTGGTGAAATAACTTTTGCAAAAAACTTTTGCAAGTCAGTTTTCAAATGCACTCTAACCACATATCACCACTAGTATAAACCAAAGCATTATCACGCATCACACTACTTTAAAATATTAAATTAACGTGAAAATACACAGTCTGTGTTTTCAGTCATTTACTATTTATAAGTAAATTTCACCGGTTTCTCCTTCAACTGAGAACATGCAGTCAAGCAGCTCATTCTGTGTCTTAGATGGTAAATGGCAAATGTTCTGCACTTATATACCGCTTTTCTACCTATACTGTTACTCAAAGCACTTTACACTGCTTTGTATTCACCCATTCGCACACACAATCACACATACACTTACACACCGATGGCAGAGCTGCTATGCAGCTGACCTGACACACCGGGGGTAACATGCCAGGATTTTCTGAGTGTTTTTTTTCATCATGACCACGCAACACGAGCTCAAACGCCCCACAGAATATAATGCAGTCTGTTATCTTAGACAAAATGTGTGGGTTTTTGTTCCCCTCCTCATTATGTCATCTCATTATACTCTGTCCTGTAGCTTTCATTAAGCTGCATAGCGATATTCACATTGATAATCATTGTAAGACACGTAGCAGTTTCCATGTAGCTGCTAGTCTGTTCATGTTTTCACACTTTATCAGGAAAATGTATTAAATCCATATAACATGTCTGAATCCAGACTTTTCCTGACAGCTGACCGAGGAGGCAGGGAAACAAAACAAAGCTCCGGTATCAGGACACACAGTTAGCCAGGACTTCTTCTCAGACCAGTTTCTGGAGAAAGACAGAGTGTAATTTCTCCCTCTGTCTTGTGTTAGTTATTTCATTTTGATGTCCAGCTGGTGAGGTCCAGAATCTTTAGTCTTTTCCTGTGGGGTTCTTCTTATAGCCAGGGAACCTCCCCAGGGCAGCGGTGATTGGATAAACAGGTACAGCTGCGAGTGGTTGGGTGGATAGGCACAGCTGTAAACAATTAAACGAATATCATTTAAAAACAGGCACAACCACGACCAGCCAAAAACACTGCCAGGGTCCTGGAATAGAGACAGCAGTAAACGGAAGTGGCTGAGAATCGGTAGAAAATAGCCGCATTGGATAGAGCAAGAGAGCGAGTTACGGCGGCGGAGCAAAGTGTGGTGCGTCGTGCTGTCCACAGATCGGTTGGGATACCTGATGCAAAGTTGCTAACCAGTGTTGAACATTATTTTATACTTTGTCATTGAACCCTTCTTAAGCTTTTGTTTTAGACTATTTTATTGTTTTATTTCAATTTGGGATATTATTTTATGATTTTTAGTCTAGTTTTTTTAAGTACCTGGGCCGAAGCACCATTCATTTTAAGCAGAGTAATATATGAGAAGGGCTGGGTTGTCACTAGATCATTTATTCAGTTGCATGTGTTTTTGTGTGGAAAATACTAACTGATTATTTTGCATGGAGTGACTTTTATTTTTACTTTTATATTGTGTGTTTTATACTTACCTTTTTATTGGCAGAAAGTGCACAACCAACTTCTCTGTTCCAACTCTGTTATTTTATACTTTAAACTGTGTATTGGAAAAAACTAATTCTGTATTAAAGGATATTGTTTGTTCCTAAAATGGTGTAGTTGTTTATGGGCCCAATCGAACAAGTAGCTAACTGTAGTATTGTAAATTAGAAGCTGAAATCACGGTTGCTACATTCTGTAGAACGGTTCAGCTTTTAGCAACTGAATTAGCATTATCCACGACAAAAAGCTGCTCCTCCGACTGTAAACCAAACACAAGCTCCACGGTGAGTTTCCGGTTGAATTTGCATCCACATGAGCTTGTTAGAGCCATCATATTTATTGTGATTGTTGTGTCACATTTTCTTTCAACATACTGAACATCTTTTTCCTCCATAATTACCTTTGAAAAATTATTAATATAGTTTTTAGTGTGGATGAGTTGTGTTCTACTGCTTATGTCCATCCAGGCCATTGTGATTTCAAATGAACCTGTTGAACACGATGAACAATGCAACGAGGCTCAGGATACTTGATGTATCACTCTGTTGTTTTATACACTTTAATGTAGCAAGTTTTAATCAGATGCCACTTTAAAACACCAGAGCACAAAACCAATTAGTCCTACAAGCAGCAAAAAGGAAAAGGGGAAGAAACCATCTGCCCACCACAGTACACTCGGCACACGCCTTCACTGCCATATATTACACAATGTTTCATTCTGCATGGCACTTCATTTCCCAACTGCCACTGTGTGTTAAACCAGGAGAACAGCTGTGAGGGAGCTGTATTCAGTCTCCTCTTATGCTACAATCGATGTCATTAAGCAGAATTTATGGTGTTCATTATTCAGAGTTACAACCAAGCTTTTATGATGCATTTAAGTGCACAGAATCAGATGTAATATTTCATACCCTGCTATATAATGGTGTTATTTACAAAATAACTCAGCAACAAACTGATCTTTCGCATTTGCTTATTCACCCATGACTGTGACTTATTATCATAAGACTATATGGAAAAATGAAAACTTTTTTTTTCTTTTTTGCTTTAGATAAGTGACATTAAAACTATTTTGACAGTGAAAGAACAAAGACAACAACAATGTCCTGTACCCTGTATTGGGATGAAAAATTGACCCTGGACTTTTCCCCAGACAGACCCACAGTTGGCCAGACACTAACAAATCTTGCACTCCCCTTCAATAAATGTCTCATGTGTAAAATGGGAAATTACTGTACGTTGGTGTAACTCAAATTTTCAATTTCTGCATCCCATTCACTATCTGTTTTGGAAAAAGTGAATTAGTATAAAAATGTTTCTATTCCATCCCATTTATGTAACATTAACAAAACCTTTACTTCATGCATACAAGCATATCAACACCTAGAAATAATTATAACTTCTAGATCCATAGTATAAGTGGTAATTAACACAAAAAATATAACATTTTTAGTGTGTGTTATCATGGGGATTTAGCTCATTTAATACAGAAAGCACTGACAGTCTTACACTAAATGTTTCAGCCTTACACACTTTTTTTTTTTAACAGTGACAACATCTGTCAGATTAGTCAAAGTACTGACTGGCATCATTGTGAGCAGTTTTCCATTAATTTGTTAGTTATCTAGCTGGTGCTCTATATAAAGCAAGTCTACACAAACATGGACATTCTGCAAGAATACTCTTATGATTTGCTTGTTATATACAACATGACATTGTCAGTAACTCAAGAGTTGACAAAGCATGAGCTCCTTCTTCCAACAGATATGAACAGATTTTAAAATAAATAATAAATAAATTTACACACCAATGAATGACTGTTCACGTTTGTTTAATGTCTGTACAAATACAACAACTTTTCCAATTGCACATATGAACAAACCAGCCCTGTCTCCTAAAAACTACATTTGACGAAATTGCAATCCCGATTACTTTTTGATACAGGACGTATTTGTGACCCGATTACATTTTTGTAGAACGTAATGTTCATCATATGTTCACAGTTAACGTAAATGAGAAGTCAGAAATACGTTGATACTGAACGTATTAATGAAATGTTCACAGTTAACGGTTGTCCGCCAAAATATCCGATCTACATCCGGTTTTCTGTCGGTTAAAATATCCGACGTTACTTTTCAACATCCAGAAGTGAGTGTAGCGTTATTGAAATGTTTTATGGATCAAACATCAGGCATCACAGCAGTGGGTTAGGATCAGGAAGAGACTGTGGACTGGTTACGTCTGCATTAAAAATGACACCAAAACATGATCTTTTTTCTAACCCTAACCGCAGTACTTTTCTTGCCTAAATCCAACCTCACAGGGGACTTTGGTGTCAAAGTTGGGTCTCTGGCATGTCAGTCTTGCACAGTAAACGCCTTCCATCCTCCCCAACCACCTCCTTCACATTCACATTAATAAAAGAAGCGTGTCATTTATTCACAAAAATACGTTTCAGCACAACATGACAGTTACGTTCTAGAAAAACGTAATCTGGTTTCGTCTGGTTTCATAGATAAATATAGTTGGGTATCATCTGCGTAGCAATGGAAATTAATAGTGTTTCTTTATAAAATTGCCTAAGGGTGTCATGTATCAATCTATCTTCTATGGTCTTAAATTATTTGGGTTAACTTGATTGTTTTCTGTTGTTTTCAATTTCTGTTTCAAGAACCTACTGTGATGCATGCAAGGGTTTAAATTCCTCATATTGAGTCAAAACAGGGGCCCCCAAAATTATCTTGCATTGGGCTTCCAAAATGCTAGAAACGGCCCTGATGCTGAGTTTTTATATAATCCTTGTTGCAGAACATGGAAGGTGATCTGATGGAGATTCTCTTCTTCTTCTGCAGCTGACAGTGTGATATCAAATCTTTGTAGCAGACTGCGAGCAAGTTCACTTTGCATAGATAAGGACACACACAGGTTGAACTTCAGTTATAACACTGAATTATTTCAAGCATGCAAAAAAATCTTGTATTATTATTGACTTGACTTCTTTTTTCTTTTCATTTTTATTCTTATGATGAAAAGTTACAGTAGCTACTTTATTCAGTTGTTTGTGAGCAGTACCACTGAACCACAGCTTGTTAACAGCTTTATTCACGCTCACCACAACCAGGTGTCAGGTGACATCACCAAACCACAGAATCAGAGTCTATAAATAGAAGCTGTGTCTCTTCTGAAGATAGCGGCTGCTTCAGCTGAGGACGCAATAGTTCACGGCCTGCCACTTTTAGATTTGCATGTTGTGGGCTTGTTTTTTTCTGATTTGTTTTACTTTACTGCTCACCTTCAGCTGCTGGTTCAGGGGGACCACCTGCACGAAGCCACTGACCCACAGTCAGTCTGAGCAAAAGCTCTGATTGACTCTCCTTTGGGGAACAGAGCTACCAGCCCTGCTCTGTGGTCAGGGAGGTTGTGGGGTTCATGGGTTAGATTAGTGGGTGAGTTAAGCGTAACATAACTAAACCACATCACACTGAATACATGTTGAATTTCAGATTTTTCCATGAAAACTGTGTTATTGTATTTTCTTTCTGACACAAAATCTTCACTTTGACAATGATGAAGATGATGGTGACACTATCAACATACAATCATTTGTACGTAACATTAAAAATAAAAATTCAGGTCAATGTCAGTATAACGATAAAAGCTAACAGGCCCTGCAAAAGATCTTCAAAAACTCTCCATCCCTCTAACACTATTGGATCCAGTGTTACACATATTGTTTTCAGTGTGGTATCTCTACATACATGAAGCAAGGTGTCCATTAATATAATGTAACTGTGTAAGAGTGTTTAAACTGGAAAAAACAGTTACATTAAGAAATAAAATAAATCTAATACAGATTTTCATCTTTAATGATCAACCAGTGTCTCTGAATAAAATTTTTACATTTATAGTCTTTAAAGTGGTTGCACTTTTTACACACCTTATTAGCTGGTGTACTCTAACAATCATGTTTTTACCATGATTTTACCAGTATCAAATTGTGATTTCTTTTATGTGGTGAACTTAATCTATCTGCAGCATATACATGTGAATAATGCTGTTGCTGATGTTATATGATATGAAAAATGATTCATGGCTCTGGTTGTCTGGAATCGAGTAGAACACCAGGAGGGTGCATGTTCCAACAACAGGCAGCTGGATCAGGTCCTTTTCAGATCAAACACCAAACTAGTTGAGAAGGGCTGTGGCACACTGATATATTTGCTGCGTTTGATATTACAACCAAATTAATTCCAAAGCATATATGGTTATGTACTAAGATTATGCATGTTTGTATATAAAGCCCTATATGAAAATGTTATAACTGCTGCAGTAATAATCATTATTAATCAGACTATTCTGACATATCTATTTGGGGTGACAGTGGCGCAATTGTCAATTGTCTATGAACCCTAGGGTTGGTGGTTTGCTTCCCGGCCCCTCCCCAATTCCTGCCCGCATGTCGAAGCGTCCTTGGACAAGACACTGATCCCCATAACCCCTGGTGCCTAACCGGGAAGTCTGTCTACAAATAATTTCCCCAAGGGTATCAATTATCATTATTATTATTTAAGTTCAAATTAAATTATCATAAAAAACACTATATTTATATTATTTATAGCACAATGAAGAATATATTTCTGATATATTTCTGATAGATAGTGTCTCATCTGTTTAAAGATGAGAACTTTCTAAATGAACTTGTCTTTAAATCATTTATAGTCCGAGGGCTCCTCCTCTGGTGGCTTCATGTTACAACTTTTCAGACACTGAGGAGGATTTGTTCAGTTCTACTGATGGTTTGTGTTAATGTGGGACTCTGGCACAGTAATACACAGCAGTGTCTTCAGGCTACATATTCTGCCCATTTAGAATCACTATGTTGTTGAAAGCGTCTAAATGGAGACTGAACTTTTTTAATGAATCTTTGTAGTGTATGTTGTATCTAACACCTCCTCTCCACATCTAATCCAGTTTTATTATATGTGTGTGATATCAGCTCTGCTTTACCTAGAATATTTTAAAACTTGCACTTATCATAATTAAACCAATCAGCTCTTGCTGTAAACTATAAATACCAACATGTGTTGTATTGACAATTATTTAATGTCAAACATTATAAAATGTTTAATATAATTAAATAATTTTAAAAGATACATTTTTAATGTGAATTAATTCTGAATAATAGACAACATTTATTACACTGACCATGTGCAGCCATGGAAACAAAGGAAGCAGAGTTTTAACTGCATTTTTCTCACTGTGTCAGAGAATAATTCACACACTGTTCATTAGCTTGTAAATGCATGACAAATAATACTAGGTATATTTGTACCCTTCATGCACAATATTTTAAAGCCATTAATCACTATACTTGTCTATAACATCTTGTAGTTAATGTAGAATATCCTTGAATTACAGTGTATCATCATCCATAAATCACATTACAACTGTCACCATTGTTTCAGTGTGTTGAGCTTTTATAAATCATTTTTTGGTGTTTTCCTTCTCACCAAAGGTCTTGCTGACAACATACTCTTGAACATTTTTGTAAAGCTTCTGTGTTTACTTGAACCAGTGTGTTTTTGGCACATTAATACACACCAGTGTATTCTGGTTTTAAGTTGGACAGTCTCAGATGTACCATGCTGTTGCTGTCCTCTCTACTGATTCTATTCATCCTCTCATACTGCCGGCATAACTGCACCTTTACTGGACTAGAGAGTTAAAAACTAAACTAAAATGCTCGTTTTGTACTGGAATAACAGCGGAGGGAAGCGAACTCGTGGTGAGAGGCGTGAAAGCCCAAGCGAAACCTCTAGAGCAGAGGTCCCCAACCACCGGTACCAGTCTGTGGGTCATTTGGTACTGAGTTGCAGAGAAAGAAAATAATTATTTTATTACCGTTTTCACACGACACAGTATTTTAGCGCAGACTGGAATCTTCCAGTTTTTCAAAATAAAAGACTGCCAGAGTTTGCTGTCTGCGCTCCATTTGTAAACATGCCTGGTGTATTGAGCACGTCAGTGCGGGAAAAGAGTCAATTGCTGGAGATTGCAAATGATGGTGGCCTTCAAAGTAAATTGGCATACAGAGATGATCTCTGTATAACACACCAGTATTTGAATCGCCACAATAGAGATCGACTTTTCAATCAAGTCTGATTCCTGCATACACCCCACTGAGAAGGAAATCAAAACCAATTATAAAAAATCATCAAAACCTGGCCTGAAGGAGCACTATCACCACTACAAGACTGCTTTGAGTGGACGTACACGAGCACATTTGAACACCTAGAACTAGAGGAGTACACAGAAACTGTTCTGTTCTACATGAAGAACTGCACTGACAGTGTCACAGTGGACAAGCACATCTGAGTCTACCCGAATCAAAAACCCTGGATGACTTCGGATGTCCGGACACTCCTGAGTACCCGAAACTCAGGTCAGGTCAGGTGACAGGATACAGTACAGCGTGGCGAGGGCAGAGCTGAGGAGAGGCATCAAAGCGGCAAAAGCTGCTTATAAAAAGAAAGTGGAAGACCATCTCACTGCCACACAATCCACGGCTGGTGTGGCAGGGACTACAGAGTATCACCAATTACATTATCACCTGCTCTGCTGATACCCCACTGGCAGAGGAACTAAACAACTTCTTTGCCCGCTTTGAAGCTGAGACTCCACAAATAGCTGCACTGCCACCAACAGAGACCTCCAGCCAAGGCACACTCACACTGCAGGAACACCAAGTGAAGCAGGTGCTTAAGGCTGTGAACCCCAGAAAAGCCACTGGACCAGATGAAGTACTGGGCAAAGTACTTTACGCGTGTGCAGACCAGTTAGCTGGAGTCCTGACCAGGATGTTTAATCTTTCACAGACACAGGCCACCATCCCACCCTGCGATCCTCGTCCCCATCCCAAAGAGTCCAGCACCAAAGTGTCCCAATGACTTCAGACCTACACACATGGACAAAATTGTTGGTACCCTTCGGTCAATGAAAGAAAAACTCACAATGGTCACAGAAATAACTTTAA
>JAUBNQ010000063.1:0-10439 GCA_032353495.1 Ctenopoma kingsleyae | reverse complement strand
GTCATAATGTCATTAAAAATATCTAGAATTCACATTACAGATAAAAAACTGAAGTGCAGATCATTTAAAGTAGATTTAAGTCGACGACACTTTATGACCATGGTCAAATGTGATGACACATTTCTTGTAACTACAGTCGCAGTGTAATTGTAGATATGTGAATGGTGAATCTTACTGCTTCTTAGAGCTGTGAACTGTATGTCTGTGCGGGACTCACGTTCTTAAGCTCCCAGTTTGTCAGACACCTGGACGAGCGGGGCTCCTGAGACAGCTGGTACCGGACCGAACCGTCCGGCTGTTTGGTGCCGCTGCAGTTCAGGAGCGACGGAGGCTCCGCAGCAGCTGAAGGAGCCTGAAACGTCAGCGAGGCCGCAAGAGCTGGAAAAAAAAGAGGCGACACCTAAGATAAGGTCAAAAATGTCCTTTAACAAAAACTAATCACCGCAAACAGCTGATCTCCTGCGTGACGCGGAGACGACAGGCCGCGCGCTGCGGACACGTGGGCAAATATATTTCAATAAATCAGTGATTGATCATCTATCAGAAGCACAGACAACACCAACCATTTTATTTTACTGCTGTTAAGAAGTGGTTAACACAGATAACAGCTGTTTCAGCTCGTGTGTGTGTGTGTGTGTGTGTGTGTGTGTGTGTGTGTTGGATAACTTTAAAAACGAAAGAAAAAACATGAATTCTAATTGTTTTTCTATTTTATAATTGTAATGATGCTTTATACTGAAAACTACAGCCAGTCAAAAACCCACTTTTCTGCTCTGAACAAATATTAAATATTAATAAATAATATGACGCGGAGACCGAAACAAAAAATACAGTAAAATACACGAGTAGTAGAAATGATAATTAACAGACAGTCAAAAGTCAAACCCACGTTATTAAGAGAGTTACAGTGACTTTCTCATCTCATAACTAATAATCAATAATCAAAGGTTCACTTGTTCTTTACATGTATGAATAATCAAACAGTTTCTGTGTAGGCCTGGGACAGAAAAATATCCTCAGTGCAATGCAAATCGATTTAGTCACCACCGTATAGACAATGTAACTGTAAATATGATCAATCTGGTTATCGATCTTTGTCTTTACTCTTCTTCTCTGCATGTAAAATCATGTTTGCTTTAGTTTCTCCAGTTTTTGGTATCTTTACACAGGAAGTAAGGCGTTACTAAGGATTCAGTGAGGTAGATAAACTTAGTTTTTTTGTGTCTATTTTAATTTTTCTTTCTTCATTAGAACTGCGCCGAATTCTTTATTAGCAGCTCAGATTTGCAGTTCACCAAACGACGCACAGACATCTGTCACCGGATTATTGTGATGCTGCAGAAAGTAAAAAACCTGATTATTCCCAAGCAGCTTCTGCGGTTGTAAAAAAGCGCCGTCTTCTGGCATTTTAAAGCGGTCGTGTGTGGACGGTTTGTCACGGTGGAAGTCACAGATAATAATTCACTCACACAGTCAGGATTTAAGTTATTACTCGGAGTTTTCTAAATGCTTTAAAACATCGTAGTCAGCTTTCTGAGCTATGAGCTCAGCTCTGCTGTTCAGAATCAGAACCAAAATCTATGAAGAAACAATGACTAATTATCTCCACTTTAAATCATTTTGATTCTGTGAGAGTTGAGCGTAAAACACTGAGATTAATTCATGTTTGATAAAGAAATAATCATTTGTGGCTCCAAATTACTAACAGTAATCTAACTAATTATAATTTAGATGGTTCTTAGCAGTATTAATGAGTTCTCACTTTACTCTATACGGATGATTTTAGTGTACCTGTAGTGTTGTAATTGTAGAAAAACTCCAGTGATATTTTCTCTCATCCACATTAACGTTTTCTGATATGATGATCTGTCTGGAGAGAAAATAAAATGCCTAAAAATAAAAACCTACCGGTCGTCCTACATTAAATTTCAAACTAAATTACAGAATAATATTAAAAATTAAACCTGACTGTAAATTACACATTTAGTGAAAAAAATAAACGTGCACATGTAGTAAAATATACACACAGAATGCTGCAGCGTGAAAATGAAACTAGATCCAGCTTTAAAAGTAGAATTCTACACATGATGTTTTCAGTCTGATATGAGCGAATAAGCGGCTGTAATCATTTCTCACAATAATAATTTCTCTCTGCTCGATTACTGCTGCGTGGAAAAACACACGCACACACACGCAAAGTGAAAACACTGCAGGGAGAACCACACACACTCACACACACACACACACACACACTCGGCGTGTGTGAGTCCGTTAACCCAGCACTGCATGGCGATAAAGTGTAATTAACGTCACAGTAAATTGGTTTTAATCCGTTTTATTTTTATCAGACCGTCGCTGGCGCGTCTTTGCGCACAGTTCCAGCCTCACGTCTGTGCCTCACGTCTGTGCCTCACGTCTGTGCTTCATGTGCCGCCACTCATGCAGCTACATCTGCTGTTAACATTTTCACACTTCTCCTGCTTTTTAACCGCTTTTTGTTTGATGCTGCCCATGAAACCAACCGCGTCCATGAGGAAACTCACCGCTCAGCAGAACCGATTCACAAAATGTCCAGTGAACCATTGTTGCAGGCTGGAGACGAACAGGCTGCAGCAGCGTGAACTCCGACACCACTGGGGGATAATATGAACGTTATCATTTCTTCATCCAGTCTTACAGTGCTCCTGCGCAGGGGCGGACCCAGAAAGGCTGTGGGCCTGGCTGAGATGTGATTGGCTCTTGCATCTTGATGTTATGATGTGAATTTCTGACTTTACATGGTATAAACTAGGCTGATATATTTAAGCATATTGAAAAAATACTTAAGTGCACTTTATTTTCTAAAAGTACATTTTTAGTAAACTAGTAAAGATGTGAAATGTTTCAAATTACAACTTTATTAAGTTACATTAAAATCAAAACTAACTAAGTTGCACTTAATATAGGCTTTAAAATATTTAATGTAAACTTTATTCTCTTCTTTTGGGACTTTTCTTCACTAAAATAATTTCCCACTCGCTGCTGCAGAGGGTCTTTTCCCCCCTTTAAGCTCGGGCCCTCTACCAGAGACCTGGGAGCTTGAGGGTCCTGCGCAGCATCTTAGCGTAGCGGCAAATACATATCCTGTGTTTTCGATGGATACATGAGGATGTAACATGAACAGAAGCATTTACGGATAATGAGTATAATTCAACATAATTAAATCTTCACACACTGATTTTTTTTTAAGTGAACTGTAGGTAATGACCCCTGAAAAAGAAACACAAACAACACTTGAATCATTTTATTTAACACATAATTCCAGCAGAAATAAAAGCACAGATAAGCAGCAACAGAAACTACACCAATGGAAACTAAATTAAAATGGAATTGATTTCATTAATGGACTTAGATTTCATGACAGCATTCTATCCTTAAAATTAGACCCAAGATATGTTAACACAGCTTAAATCAGTGTACTATACGTCTGCGCTAAGAATAATCATTAAAAAAGAAACAGAAATCAAAATAATCTGAAAAGTGGCTGAAAAATCAACAAATGCACATTTAAACAACAAAATCTACGATACTGAATTTTTTTGATTTACAGCATGTTTCCAGTGTGGTGGTGTGTGTGTGTGTGGTGGGGGGGGGGATTTTAACTAATACCAGAGTCCAGGAGCAAATATATAAACTGAAATGTGCACAAACCTCATGCTGAACAGTACATTCATTTGAGCCTCTTAAGAAGTCTTATTATTTATTTATTATTATTTATCTCTTATTTATCATATTACTATAATAAACACATCTCCCAACTTCCACAGTGGAAGATATCTATCAGTACGATATCTGACATCAGATAACATGATGATAGAACATATAATTACTCTTCCTTTGTTTTTTTTACCAGCTTCTTTGTTTCCATCCCTTATTTTTCAGTCTCGTTTCAGTCGACCAACACGATCGGAGGCTGATGAACAGCAGGGATTTAGGATCTGAAGCCAGTTTAATTATTGCAGTCACTGCAGCACAAAGCCCTGATACACCAAACCAACTATGAATGTGCCTGATGAGTTTATAGATCATAGATTTAAACATTTACACATTCATTTGACTTATTTTTAGGACTAAATAGTTTAGGTCCTGATTCACATGTATTAAATCGATATGGTTCGAATTAATGACTTGATGTGGGAAGTTTTTGAATAAAAACTACGTGTCACACATGGTTACAGTGCTATAAAATTGGAAAATAACCAATATTGAATTGTAAGTTTAGGTATTTGAAGATGCCGCCGAGCTTTAGACTCATGAGAGGCATGTGAGAGAGTTTCAGAGGAAATACATCCACACTAAACCAGACACGTTAGTTAAGAAATGATGTTGGAAGTTGAGCGTGAAAAGTCGTCTCTTAGTGTTCAGATGTTAAAGCGTTTGGTCAGTCGTGCACTGAAGTCAGCTTGGTGTGTCAGGGCACTCGACTGGAAGAACATCAGCTAAAGATGCTGCTGTGATCTGTGAACCAGCTGCTACAGTCCCGACTGCCTTTTGAACGTGGAGCCTCGTTTCGAGGTTCTTTCATGACCAGACGACCTGTGTCTACGTATGCTACGACAGGATTCAGATCTGGAAGTGTGCTCGCCTGGTCGGACGTGTCCAAACCAGTCAGCAAACAGTTGGGAGAAGATGTGGAGATTCACCGCCTTTGGGTGCCCCCAGAAAATTCCTGAACAGCTTTTTAAACCTTGCACCTGCATGGCCTCCTAGCTGCAGGATAGTGTGGGAGAAATTCGGCGGTTTTAGCACTGTGGTCGTGCTTTTCCAGTTTGCTTACTGGAAGCAGAGACGAACAGTGCAGTTCAGTAACTGTCTGATGTGCATGAGGTTCATGTAACTCGCCAATCTTTTTCTGGAGCTCATTATTAGAAAATGTTGCCGCCCACAGTTCTCTGAAAACACGGTCCTTTCTCTTCATACACTCACCAGAAGAGTTTTCATATGACCAAACTTTTACTGAGTTGTGGGAGGGCAGGAGAAGTAGGTGAAGTTTGAGTGCTGTTGAGTATTTCTCCATCGACTGCACTCACGGTTCACGTGGTTCACTAACGATTCATGTATGAGAGCATGACAGAACTGTTTCCAGATCAGATCAGATCATACTTTGATACTTAAACCAGTCCAGCTCTGTCTGTCTGAGTTATCTGAACCCAGGTTTGTACGAACATTTGGGCTTCGTAACTCACAGACTTGGTGTCAGTTTCACTGTTACACAGATGAAACAGCTCTTTACCCTTTTATCAATCTGCTGATAAGAAAATCTTTTTCCAAATCCCCATAACACTGATGCTGACATTCACATCATCACATCACATGTCCCGTCTACTCTAACTTTCCACTGACCTGTTCTGACAGGAAGTCTGTGGACTGTGGCGGCACAAGAAAAGTCCGAACACATCACCCGGGTAATTAAGTGTTCCTTCACTGGTTTCCTGTGATATTCTGCTGGACTGGTTTTTATTTGCTGAGCTAAATCTCAAAATGAGCTTGAGACCTTTTGAAAGGTTCGTCCTGGTCATTCCACAGACCAGGACGAACCACCCAGGTTCATTTATAACTTTTTACAAACAGAAATAATCAGTAAATATCTTTCTTTGGAAATCTCTGATGATTTTATGTAAAAACAGAACTCAAAGACCATCGTCGTCTCTCTTTGGGCTCCTGGACCCTGACACCCTTACATCTCTTCTTAAAACCATCTTTCACTATTTGTCTTATCTATAGGTTTATACGTATATTAGTTGTATTATCAGATACACATAACTTATTATTATCTCTTATATCAGTACTTTTAAAGCATATTATGTTATATAATGTAAAATATCTCCAATAATTTTTTATATGTGTGGCACTTTTGTTAGCGGCTTATAATTAATGAAACCATTATATATGCTGTAATAGTGACACTTTCTGCGCCATATAAACATATCAACACATATATACCACATCCATTTGTATATCAGCTTTAACAGGTGGACTCGCAGGAGTGTATGAAGTCGTCTCTGCTGCACGTCGCCTCCTCCTGTTAGAGATGATCTTAGGAAGGAACAGACTCCCAGAGACGATGACAACGGCAAAAATACCGACGATACCAAGAACCAAGACTGTTGTCTGGTCTGGACACCAACTTTTAAAGACGCAGTTCAAGGTGGAGTTCACTGAAAAGACACAAAGACCAGAGAAAACAGGAAATAACATGTAATTATCTTTAACACACTGAATCAGCCCGAACATCACAGCTACAGAACAAACTGCCATGAAGAAGGTTCAGACATTCATGTTCCTGATAACAGAACAAAGTACTTTTACCTATTTCTACTTAGAATTACTCCTACTTAGTACTTCCATTTTCTTCTTCCTTACATTTTAAAGGTAAATACCGTACTCCTGCTCCACTATTTGATAACTAGAGTTACTTTTCATATTCTGATTAACTAAAAAAATACAGTATAATTATCAGAATTCATTGATCCCAGAGTCAAACATTAGATTCAAATCAGCTTTTAAGGAGTTGAAATAAGCTCCACTGTTTCCGAATGCAACACATCAGTGCACAAATAATTCAAATGCAATAACATAATATTCACTGCTCATGTGTACTTTTGGTACATCAAGTATTCTGAGATAATTATTCATTTTAATGTGTCCAGTACTTTGGTTTATGACTAAATATCCGCAAAACTAACGTGTCAGATTTAAGTTGTGTTTACAACTAATGTAATTTATGGTGCAGTACTTTAATTTGTGTACGGTGTGTACAACAAAAACAAACAGTGTACAAAGTACTTCACACTGGTTGCATACTAATTATTTTTTTCATTGTTAATTCATGTTTTTTGGCAGTGGAGTATTTTTATTTTTAGTATTTCTACTTTACTTCTTCAGCTGCTGCCTGCAGACTTAGAGTTATATGTTTAGTCTGTCATTAAATTTATATTTTTGTTGAATTAATACACAATATGTAAATCTGAGTGATACACCGGCTGTACTGTACCTGTGTTGGTCTTTATAAGAATCTATTCCTGTAAGATGCTGTCATCAGGTTTCACCTGGTAGCAACATATGATTCATACTGTATGTACTATGTATGATGTATCTGATCATCACGTCTGACTAAATCCAGTATTAAAAGTTTATCAGGTTCTCGTTATGTGAACAAATTAAGTAGGTAGATGCAAGTCAAGTCAAGTCAAGTCAAGTCATGCCTCCCTCTGACTAATACTGTGTGTGTGTGTGTGTGTGCGTGTGCGTGTGTGTTGTTGTCCAAACACTGTGAGACCACACAAAGGAGCCACATTCACAGTCCTGCTGCCAAAAACTGACTAGAGAACCAAATGGAAACCATTAGAACAGTTTCTAAGAAATGCTCTACTCCTTTGAGTTCCTGATACTTTACCAAACAAAAAAACAAGCCAACTGATTTCAAATGAGATACACCCTGAGACATTGTTGAGGTTTGAGGTTTCATACTTTCCATATGAGGCTACTCTACGGTACAGACACAGATCACATCTCTGTCTGTTCTAATTAGATTCTGATTAATTTATACCTGTGTTCATGTTTATTTGGTTCCATGTTCATCTCAGCCTCTGTCTACAGGAATGTGAAGGGGGGGCATGACCCCACCCGAGTTTGTCTTTGTGCTTTTATACCAGTTTCTTCAAAGTGCAGAGTTAAACATCACGTAGCAGGGGAAACACTGGGACCCATGCAGGTGGGTGTGGTCCCTGGTCTAAGTGAAGGCAGCGTCTGCACCGACTGCTGCTTGTCGTGCTGGGTTTATGCACTTTCTGTGGCTTTGACAAGTAACACATTAGTTTGTGTTTGGGGTAAATCCTGGGCTGTTTGTTGAATGATGCGTGATGATCTAAGGGGGCCGTGAGTGCACATGTAGGGATACATTTTATGATTATATGTGGGTGAATGCATGTGTGATGTAATGTGATGTGATGCCAGTTAACCCACTCATTACTGTTTCCCTCCACCCACAGCAGTTGTCCTTAAACAATGCTCCATTACAGCACATCCGCTCACTGTTTAAACATGATGTTTGTATAGTGTCACACACTGTTCACAGTCTGACTGCACTGACCTGATATAACAGTAGGTTTCTCTTTAAACTCTGAACTTTACTTCCTGCAGGAAAAGAAAACGTTTGGAGGTGGGGTCTGAGAGTGTTATTGTTTTTGATGTCAGATTCATTTTAAGAGTTAACTTGCACTAACAAACATTTTACAGTCTGAGCAGATGAAATTTAGAGGAATAATCTCAGTAAAAAAGTGAGTGTAAAAATAAAACGTGATAAACCCACATCCCCCGAGACATCTGCCTGTTTCTCAGAAAATATAAGGCCGGTTGGGCACTGTACCAGGGGAATTTCCGCTGTTGCTCTGAGCTGATAAAGTCCCAGGTCTTCCTTGACAAAGTAGAAAAGGTTGACTTGACCATCATGACAGCTTTAACTGTTGTCTTGTCTATCTTGTATTGTGTAACTATGAATGTCCAGCAGGAGGACTTAATCACAAACTATTTCTACAAGTTCTGTATGTTTGTTCCACAGTTTGAGGCTTTAAAAGGAGAAATCAGTGAGCACAGACTGTTTTTATCACATCTACAGTAAATGTGCTGTTGTGTGTGTTTTACAGCAGATCGTCAGTGTAGGTTTATGCTCCTGTGTGTCTCCTCCGCTCCATCAGTTGAACTGCTGCATGCAAACTTTTATCATGGTCGAATCATTTTAAGGAGAATAAAGCAAATGCTTCAAACCTAAAAGTCAAAATGTCTCAAAAAGCAAAACAGATAATTTAACATCAAACATTTTAAAAACTAGTAGTAGTAGTTTATTTATAACACAATGCATTCCTCTGTTTGAAAAGGGAGCAGGCGGAAGTATAAACTTATATGGCCCTACCCCTTTCATACATCATATCACTTACTTAAGAAATATATGACAAAACCAAAAACTAACGAGTCATAAAATCCATTTAACATTAGATGAGGAATGAATCTGTCTCTGGACAGTGAGGCTGACTCCTCTAAATATATGTGAGGCCTTCGATAAAATCTGCATCTGCTGACACATCAGCCTTCTCAGAAAACGAAGAGCAGCTTTAGGACGGGTGGAGCAACGGGTGGAGCAACGGGTGGACTAAACAACATCAGGACGTGTTACCACAGACTCTGGCAGCACATTTACAGGAAACAAACAGGGGGGGGGGGAGCAGGGTGTGACTGGTACCAGTCAGCCTGGCACCAGTCAGCCTGGCACCTGCGACTGTCACTGCTTTGAGGAAACTCTTCTTTAATTCAGTGTCTCTCTCTGTTCTATAGTTTTGCAGCACATTTGTGTTTTTACTCTGATAAGTTTAGTTACCAACAAACACTCTGACGCCGTTTTATTATAGATCAGGATAAAACCTTTTTGATAACTGAGAGAAACTTTTTAATTAAAATTAGCTGCACCTGCTGCAATATAAAAGCTTTGTACTTAAATCAACACCTAACCTCAACTAAGTTTTTTTTTATGTTACTCAGAATTTGTCATGTTATAATTACAGTATAGAATCTACTAAATCTTTATATTGTAAAAGATTTAATTAAATAAATAGTGGATTTGTTGGCTCATGATAATATACTTTTTTACTCTGCCTTGACTCAGTGAATCTGCCTCTCCTGGCCCCCACTGCATTCTCACAGCTCTCCAACATCCCACCGGACATAGCCAGACCACCGGGCCCTCCCTGGATTGTTGTTAGTCCGGAAAGACGCCGCAGGCGGTGGAGAGAAGAAGCAGGAGCAAGGCTGCAGAGGAGGTCTACTAGCTCGGCTTAGGAAACAGCCCCACAAACCGAGTCGGCAGCCTTCAGCATTAAAAGAGCCATTTAGGCCCGTTTCCCACCAAATAAAACCCACGTGGATCCGCAAAACCAGCTGATCCCTCAGGTGAAAACGACACATATCAGCTGTCTTTTAAAAATCACGTTCGTATACAGCTAAAGTATAATCCACCAACCAGCTGCTTGCAAATCGATGTACATGAATTTATTTCCAAAAATACGTTTCAGTGCAACGTGACAATTCCGTCCTACAAAAACGTGACTGGGATTTCTGTTTAGCTGCATACAGAAGTACATTACATTACAGAAGTACACTACGTGTGAATCTTTAGGAGACAAGACTGAGCTTATAACAGGATGTTGGATTCATATGTTCAGTATCAACGTGTTTGTCATTTACGCTGATTGTGAACAAAGATCTTTGTGGAATCTGGTCGCAAATACGTAAGAAAACGGGTTTTTGAATGCAGTTTAGTTGAACGTAATTTTTAGGAGACTGAGGACTATAATTTGTTAATTTATGAAATAAATGAACTAGAAACAGAAAACAACAGTCATTTTATT
>JAUBNQ010000062.1:0-14349 GCA_032353495.1 Ctenopoma kingsleyae | reverse complement strand
AAGTGCCCTGAGATGACTAATGTTGTGAATTGGCGCTATATAAATAAAGTTGAATTGAATTGAATTGAATTGAATTGTAGGGCCTTTTTGTCCTGAGCAGTGCAGCTTCTGTACCAAGACTCAACACTCCATGTGAGGATGGACTCCACAGCACACCTGGATGGATCCATACGCGTTGGCCTAATCCAGCCACAGCACACATAAGTTGCCTGTGTTCTCATGGGCTTCTCTGATGAGCTGCGTGACTACACCAGTATGCTCTAAGCAACCGGGAACTCCAGGAATGCCACCCTTCTGCACTGAGGTATCAATGTAGTTGAAATCCTGGTGTTGGTCAAATTTGAGCAGGGGCAGAGTTGATTCTGCTTTGACAGAGTGAAATATTTCATATCTAACTATCATTTAACAAGTAGTTGGCGTTAAAATGAGGTGTCAAAACGAGAAGTGTGAAAATCAACTCTGCAAGTGTAATTGTACCAACATTAACTCTCTAAACGTTGACTATGAACTCTGAATTGTGCTCTAACACCTGGAGTGTGAATTCAGCATAAGCCCGGCCCCCTCCACACACACCGACCGCAGCCTGCTCCAACATCTGAAAACCACAGACTGATTATTCAGCGTTTGTTATTTTTCACATTTCACGGTAAGTAAATTAGTAATTTTCTGTGTGTCCTTTATATAAACACCATTATGCTGACATTTCATCCTGTGTCGACCCGCATGTTCAGTATTAGCCTTCTTAAAGGTGTTAGATTTAATTAAGTTAGCAAATATTACATTTGATGTAGTATTGACATAGGAGAGACGGCAGGCGGGATAAAAGTATGAGAGACAATTTATTTTAATAAACTAATTTAATGCTACTTTGTGCTGTGTTGTTGTTAGCGGTCAGAATGTTACTTAGCTAACAGCTAACGCTAACTGTTGTGACCATATATAATACATAAACAACATGCTCTCATAATAAGTTATATTGTTGATACGCTGCACTTTGAGCACTTTCATGCATACTGTATAGAGGAGCAAAATTATGAAATATACTGTGATATGCACTGACTGGCTGACTTATTTTATAACCTTTTATAAGTAGTGCTTTAATGACAGTGAGAGCTTACATTGTTCCACATTGTGCCTTTTTTTATTTTATGTGATGCACATGTTTTAAAATAAATGTTTTAAGATAAAAGTGACATCTTATTTTAGTGTATTTTATTTTGAAACGATTTTTAGTAATTCAAAATAACTCTGGGAATATTGGGAAGAATAAAGCTACAGTCTGGCAGAGACCAGAAACGACTCTCCACTGACCGGGATGACCGTCACCTCATTCAAATGTCACTCAAGAACTGTAGGATGACATCAAGTGACCTACAAAAAGGGAAAATGGCAGGGGGTGCAGTGCACAGCAAGAACAGTTCGAAACAGACTTATAGAGGCAGGGCTCAAGTCATGTAAAGCTAGAAAAAAGCCCTTCATCAATGAGAAGCAAAGAACAGCCAAGCTGAAGTTTGCAAAAGACCATAAGGATTGGACCATAGGGGACTAGAGTAAAGTCATCTTCTCTGATGAGTCTAATTTCCAGCTTTGTCCAACACCTGGCCATCTAATGGTTAGATGGAGACCTGGAGAGGCCTACAGGCCACAATGTCTCGCACCCACTGTGAAATTTGGTGGAGGATCAGTGATGATATGGGGATGCTTCAGCAAGGCTGGAGTTGTTTTTAATTAATAACTCTAAATCAATAGAGTTTCCTTATAATATTGCCTAAGGTAGTCATGTATTATGAAAAGAGGATGTATCTAACTTGTGTGTGCATGGAAGATCCATCATTAACATGAACAAATTGGATCTATCTGATAGGTAAGATTTAAACCAGGGCTGTTCCTTTAATCCCAATGACATGTTCTAGTCTGTGCAATAAAATGTTATGATCTATAGTTCAAAAGCAGCACTGAGCTCTAATAAGATGAGTACAGAGAGGAGTCCGCTATCTGAAGCTAAGAGACAATCATTGGTGACTTTAACAAGTGCTGCAAGCCACAGCCAATTTGTATTGACAATAGAATAAAGGAAAAATGTCAACATAGTCACACAGCACTCACTCAACACCCAGAGGTCTTATAACTCATTTAGGGTTTAAATCAGTGTTGCCAGACGTACAATAATTATTGTATTTGTATGATAATTTTACCCTAGGTACGTTGTACAATCAATAATTCCCAAAATCCCATAATGTACAATAATTTGACCCCTTCGTTTTATGGCTACGTTATTTCATTAACACGACAAGGTACAGATCTTTTATTTCATCCTACGCAGACACACTTGGTTTGTTTATGCGCATTCGCGTGCCTTAACAGCCAATCAATGCACGATGTAAACGATGATGAGTGGTTTGAACGCGGAGGGATACATCCTTCACTCTACACAGGTAGAGGCACTGTTCTGCCCAGAAGTGGGTTTACAACCGCTCTGTAGGTAAAAAAAAAAGCATTATAGACTAGAATATGCACAGTCTATGATACTGTGTTTTTGAAACCGACTGTCTGAGCCACTTCAGAATGCAAATTGCATGTGTACGCAAAATACGATAATTTTAAGCTGCTGGTACGATACTTCAACATTTAATATCTGGCAACACTGGTTTACATGTACTGTGTATTTTTTTTCCATTGGACAGTTCACAATGATAAGCAATGCTTATGAGTAAAACAGTTTATAGTTGATTAGTTAGAAAACAAAACCAGCCACTTAACAAATCATTATGGTAATTTCTTGTGGTCTCATTTTTTTACAGCACAAAAACCTGGCATTTTAACAGGGGTGTGTACACTTTTTATATCCACTGTATAACCTTTGTCATGTGTACATCTTGTGACGAACTGTCAATTTAGCTTCCTCCCATTGTGTTGAAATGTGATTACTAAGGACACACTCTTCTCTACTCTTCTCTGTCTGTAGATTGGCTTTGCCCTCACAGTAAATCATGTGCTTTTTTGGTTCTTATCAGTCTTGAAATCACCAAGAGCAGCATCTAAATTGTTAATGGTACACACATGCTGTTTACTAAGGTGTGTAAAAGAGAGGCAGTTGTGAGCATGTTATGGAAAAATGTGTGCCGGAGCACTCTGCAGAGTGAAAAAGCAACATAGATAGTGTGAAACAAACATTTATAGCCCTGCGTACAAATAGTAGGTTGTGACCTTGAAACAGTGCAGGAACAAAGAGACATTCAGTCTGGGCTCCACTGGAATCTAGGAACCTACTATCTTTGACATGGCAATAATACAGAAGATGATATAAGTACATGGGTCATGATGAACCTAAAAAAGCATATATATACCTAACTAAACCTATAAGAAGGAAACATAACATCAAGCTTTCTACCACACTGATGTTAACCCTATGTTGATGTTTTAAAAAAGCAAGATGTCCAGCATAAGAGTGACATGTATGCAAAACAACAAGCTACAAACAATTACAGTCTCTAAACTCTAAATTTCCAACATAAACACACTTTGAGCCTCTCATATAGACTGCTTGCTAGATCTGTGTCAGATTCTCCTAATAGTTTTGCTGTTCCAGTGTTCTTCATTATTGATAATTTTTCCACAACAATTGCCATGAGATGAGATGGTATCATAAAATGGCTGATGACAGGTTTCACAAGATGTCGCAGCTCAGGTAAGTCGGTGTACACCATGTGGCCATACAATTGAGAACATACACACATTCAGAATACTTAAGTTAGTGGTGCACAACCATATAAAGGGGAAGATCAAAGATTGTCCAAGAAGAACAGAATCAAAACTCCTCTTCAACACAAAATCATCTTCAAACAAACTTTAATGAAACAGAAATATCCAAGATCCTTCCCTCCTCAGAACACAAAATCATCATCTTCCCACTGGCTGTCTTCTTCCACTTCATAACTTGCCTCAATTCTGTGTTGACAGGGGGTATTAGAATGGCATTACTTGTGTACCTGACTGCACACTGTGATTTTAATAAAACTTTGTTTCTGTCTCTACTTCCTGTCTGTTCTCCACAGTGGGGATGTATAATAGAATAGATTAAAGCTGGGTCCAAGTTATGTATAACATGATTACATTATAACAATACAACATAAAGCTAAATTAATGGTGCTCAGAAGGGCCTTCACAAAACCCACTGACCCTGTTTCTTCTGTGAATAAAAATGTTATATATTTCACATATATTTGATATGTGTGTGTGTGTTGTGCTGCAAAGATGAATTCCACCTCCCTGCTTCATAGTCAAACCAACAAATTACACGCTATCAAGTAGATTCTCCCATTCAAGTTGAAATGAGTTGTTGTCAGATCTGAGTCTATGAAGGTTGAAAAAAACAGAAACTAGACAGAGACACACACAAATCATTGGATGTTGAAATGATTATTAACTGGATTATGAATCAATATCTCAGAAGAGAAAGGAGAGTAAAAAAAATATTTAAAATAAAATCTCCTAAAGACAGACTTCCTGGAATAATACCTGGTTGCCAATCACAATTTCTTTAACCCTCAGGGAACCCTCAAAATGACTTACCATTCTTTACCCATGGGACCCTAATCGGGTCCCCTCTTAAAAGTGTCATAAAAATATGAAAAATTATTATTTTTTCACTTTCAGTGCATCAGCTCTTTCAACAGCTTCAGACCTAACCATAGATATATAGTTTATTTTTTTTTAAATGTTTTTATAACCTTTTGTCATATGAACCCCTGATTTTTTTAATAGGAAAAACACAAAATATGCAATATTTTCCAAAAATATTTGGGATGAGGTTATTACTGCCTTGACTAGGTTAATAAATTAATAATAATGATAATCAATATTGATTTTGATGCATTATTATTTTTGGAGCAATAAGAGATTATTCTAAAAACTTCCATTTTTTACCCTTGGCACCCAACATAGGCCCACATAGACCCATGTGTCATAAAAATGTAAAATATAATTGTTTTTTTTTTACTTTCAATGCATTAAATCTTTTCAACAACTTTAAACCTAATCATAGATATAGAGTTTATTATTATTTAAAAATGTTTTTTATGTTTTTATGCCCTTTTTGTCTTTATATGTCCTGTGTTTTGTTATGTGCTGGAATTCACAATGTAAGGCATTAACGATCACTGTGAGGTACAGTCAGCCCCAAAAAGAAAGCAGCTTAGAAACTTATTTATTCACACCACTCTTTTAGATCAATACCAACACCATTTTTATGGTGTTCAGTTTTTTTATTGCCATGCATTTTGCAAGGTAAGAGAATCAGGGCCTCCACTGAAACTTGTGTGTGAGCTCTGCTGCCCCTGGTGGTTTAGGAGTGTCATCAGACCTAAAACCTGTTTTTCCTGTATTTTGAAGCTAGAGGCTTAGATTTATTAGGTATTCATGGGAAAAGTATTATAATATGTCAGGATTACAGTATATCAAAAATATGTGGTTATAATGGGAGTCTATGGGCCCAAATTGGGCCCGAGGGTAAAGAATGGGGGTAAAATGCAAATCTCCTATTCTATACACCTTGCAATAGAGGGGACAATGGGATTTTATAAATAATAATAAAAAACAAATCCTGGCCAAGTTTAATACAATTATCCTTTAAACTGACCGAGATATTGAGAATCAAATACCTAAAATAAGCAGAATGTACACGTTTGGACCCCCAAGGTGCCCAAAGGGTTAATTCAATTCAATTCTCTTCATTTATATAGTGCCAAATCACAACATAAGTCATTTCAAGCCACTTTACAGTGTAAGGTTTAAGACCTATAAATATATACAGAATATTGTAGAAAACCCATCAATCCCACTTGAGCAAGCACTAGGTGACAGTGGAGAGGAAAAACTCACTTTAATGGAAGAAACCTCCAGCTGAACCAGGCTCAGGGTGGGCGGCCATCATCCAAAGATCAAAACAACAACAAGGAGCAACAGTTGAGTCACTGGGCACAACTGCAAACTGGAATCACACAGCTCCAAGGCCAAGGACACCTGCACAAAGATAGAAGAAGATTTAGTGCTTTATAAGTAAGGAGAAGGATTTTAATTTTCTTAATAAAACTGATGGTATGATATCTGCAATGTGGAATCTTTTAATGTAGAAATGTAATGTGGAAATATCCAGAGATAATTTTAATGCAAAGAAACTCTCAATTATGTACGTATTGTAAAAATGCAGTTTTTAAAAGGTTTACGCTTTATCAGTCATTTGAGCAAGCCAAAAACTACATATATTTATGTTCTTAAAGTCCTCTGTCAGCCAGTACTGCCAGGTACTGCATAAATGCCTATTAATAAAAAATTACTTTTATTAATCATTCAAAACTTGTTCAGGAGAGCCTCCAGAAAAAAAAAGTATCCAAAATTATGCTTAATATGGCCTCTTTAAATGATCAATAATTGCATTTAATGGATGAATTAATTCCCAGTTACTTGGTAACATAGATTAAACACAAGTGTGTCAACCTTGTCATGTGTTATTCTCCAGATTGTGAAAGTGCATGGAGAAAGATAAGCAAGCTTAGGATGCCACCTCATGGTCAAAAACAAGCTCCGGGGTGATGGCAAAAACCCTGACTGATGGATATGCATTTAGTTTTAATTGACTACCAACTGCATAAATACTTTTATTAAATTATTAATGAAGAAATTTGAATGCTTTATATTGTTAGGTGTCATGTCACAAATTTTTATGCACCTTTTTGATTCAAATATCATTATCTGATCAAATACTTGTCTGTTGTTTACATATATGTTCAATTAATGACAACTGAAACTAGTTAACTTTTAATGTTGTATAATGTTAGTCTTAACTGAAAACTGTACTTTTGTCAGAACCCTCTCCAACAAGGTTCCCGATGAAACATCAGCTGATTTAAAATCAAACTGAGAGTATACTGATTAATGATGACTGAATGATGGAATGATGAAAAACTACTTTAGGGATAGCTACATCTGTTCACAGTGTCACAGGTTACGAGACTGTGAACCACTAAGGATTAGTTTTATGTATCTGACCGATAACAGTTACATGAATAAGGAATTTATCACTTGTCAGTTATGATCTTGTCTTTGTGCCTGTTTCCTTTCTTGTACTGTCCTATAAAAAATATCTCAGTCATGGGAACTGCACATGGAAAGTAGGGATTTTATGGTTATATTTATTTATATTTTGTCAGGACAGAAATGACCCTTTCCATATTATAACACATTTTGATTATTCAGTCCAGTTCAGTTTATTTATATAGCCACAAATCACAACAAAATCATCATCATTTCAAGACACTTCACAACACAAGGCTGAATACAGAATAAATTCAGAATGTAACAACACAACTATAGGGAATTGTATAGAAAACCCAATAAACAACAAGAGTGGAGAGGAAAAACTAACAGAAGAAACATTCAGCAGAACCAGGCTCATGGTGGGCAACCATCTGCCTTGACCCACTGGGTGACTGGAAATAGGAGAGAGAAAAGAACAAGCAATTATAGGACAGCAGCAAGCAGTAGCTGAAACACTGGATAGCATAACTGCATGCTTATTTTGTCTATTTCATCTCTGATCACTGTTCACTTTCTGTTTCTTCTCTGACCCTTGTGCTGCTGTAACAGGAGAATTTCTCCTAGTGTGGGATTAATAAAGACCGACGTCCGGGAAGTCTTGCAGGTACAGAGAGAGGGAGACAAAGTGGAAAAGCACAACTACGGGAGATATAAAGTTAATGGCATGGAATGGTGGCATATAAAAATCATGCTATGTTATTTACAAACCACCATCAGTCAATAAGACAATCCCTGAAGAATTTGAACGATGTGCAGCAAATCCGATTTTTTTTTTTCAGCTACAGGTACGAGAATTTTTAAACCATTAGATAATACCAGAGAACAGACTGTAAACAGTATGGCTAGACCACCAACACCAACACATTTTTTATTTAAATTACTAAACATGAGTTGTAATAAAGGGCAGCACGGTGGTGTAGTGGTAAGGACCCGGGTTCGATCCCCGGATTGGCTGGGTATCTTTCTGTGTGGAGTTTGCATGTTTTCTCCGTGCCTGCATGGGTTCTCTCTGGGTACTCCGGCTTCCTCCCACTGTCCAAAGACATGCATGTCAAGTTAGGAAAGTTTTAAGTCTAGGTAGAGAGGGTGTCTGCCTCCCGAACTTTAACTAGGAGCTGGTTCCAAAGGAGAGGAGCTTGATAGCTAAAGGCTCTTCCTCCCATTCTACATTCGGAAACTCTAGGAACCACGAGTAGACCAGCACTCTGAGAGCGAAGTGCTCTGCTGGGATAATAAGGTTCTATGAGGTCTTTAAGATAAGATGGGGCCTGATCATTTAGTACTTTATAAGTGAGGAGAAGGATTTTAAACTCTATTCTAGATTATTCTAGGGAGCCAGTGGAGAGAAGCTAAAGTAGGTGATCTGTCTTGCTAATTCCAGTCCGAATTCTAGCTACAGCATTCTGGATTAACTGGAGGCTTTTTAATGAATTATTGGTGCATCCTATAAACAGTGAATTGCAGTAGTCAAGTCTAGAAGTGACAAATGCATGGACTAATTTTTTAGCCTCACTTTGAGACAGGATGCTACTGATTTTAGAAATATTCCTGAGGTGGAAGAAGGCAGTTCTGGAAATTTCTTTATGTAATGGGTGAAAGATATATCTTGATCAAAGATAACGCCTAGATTACTCACAGTAGTGTTCGAGGCCAATGCAATGTCACCTAAGGTGGCAATCTGATTGGATAGCTTGTCTATCAGGCCTTGGGGACCAAATAGAGTAGCTTCAGTCTTGTCTGAATTAAGGAGTAGAAAGTTACAGGACATCCAGGCCTTTATGTCTTTTAAACATGCTTGAAGTTTTACTAATTGATTTGTTTCATCTGGTTTCATAGATAAATATAGCTGGGTGTCATCTGCGTAGCAATGGACGTTTATAGAGTGTTTTCTTATAATATTGCCTAGCGGAGACATGTATAAAGTAAAAAGAATTGGTCCAAGCACAGAACCCTGTGGGATTAACTTTTGTGTGCGTGTGCAGTACATTAAAACTGGAACATTACACATGACTGCTTCTACTGACTTTCATTCCTCTTCTCTCTAGACCACACCTCCACCTCTCAAGGCTCTCTTCTACCTGCTTCCCACTCTCACTACAGATCATAATGTCGTCTGGAAACATCATAGTCCATAGAGACTCCAGCCTGATCTCATCTGTCAATCTGTCCATTACCATTGCAAACAAGAAGAGGCTCAGAGCTGATCCCTGATGTAATCCAACCCCCCACCTTAAACCCATCTGTTACACCTACCGAACACCTCACCACTGTCTCACTATCTTCATACATGTCCTGCATCATCCTCACTTCTCTGCAACTCCTGACTTCTTCATACAGTACCACAGTCCCTCTCTTGGTACCCTATCATATAATTTCTCTAGGTCCACAAAGCTGCAGTGACTGACTCTATACTCCATTAACACTCTCAGAGCTAACATTGCATCTGTAGTGCTCTCTCCCACTGATCATCACCTCTCTTCTTAACCTAACTTCAACTCCCATACATTTATGGTATGTCTCTCCAAACTTATCCCACTGTAGTTACCACAGTTCTGCATATCACCCTTGTTCTTGGTACCAGTACACTTCCTCTCCATTCCTCAAGCATTGTCTTATTTATAAGACTGTGTTAAACAATCTGGTCAAAAAGTCAACCTACCTCTCTCTTAGACCACAGGTATGTCACCTGGACCAGTCACCTTTTCAGTCTTCATCCATCTGTTAGCACCAGCTCCATTTCTATCTTTAATCACCCTTACCTGCTCCACATTCTTTCCAGCTCGATCTCTCTGCCTAGCCAATTGAAGAAGTCCTTTTCTCCTTCCTTAGAGTTGAGCCTCACATACAACTCACTATAAGCTTTTTCCTTCGCCTTTGTCACCTCTCTCTTTGCAGTATGCCTGGCCTCACAATACCTCTGTCTACTTCCTTCATCACCCTGACTAGCCCACTTTTTCTTTGATAACCTCTTCATTTGAATACTTTCAAATACACCCAGCACTTTCTTGGCAGTTTCCCTCACCACTTCAGATGTACTTTCCCAGTCATCTGGTAACTCTTCCTTACCACCTACCAGGCTACCTACTTCCCTACCAGCGCCTGTCTCAACTCTTCCCTGAACTCTGCACAACATTGTTCCTTCCTCTTCAACCATTTAATTCTTGCCTCTGCCTTAATTGTCCTAATCTCCAAATTCATCCCACAGACTTACCTATCACCATACCTATCCAACACCTCCTCATTACCTCTGTTCCTTTCACCTACATGGCCATTAAAACTGCTCCAATCACCACTCTCTCCTTCCTAGGAACACCATCCAACTTAATCCAGAACTCCTCTTTCTCTTGTATCTAACATCCAAACTGTGGGGCGTATGCACTAACAGCATTCAACATTGCCCCTTCAATTTCCAACTTCAAACTCATGATCCTATCTGACACTCTCTTCACTTCTACAACATGATTCACATATTCTTCTTCTTCTTTTATATTACTCTTAGTCAATTTTTCTTCTTGTCTACGTCATGATAGAACTACTTGAATCCACCTCCAATGCTCCTGACCTTGCTTCCCTTCCATCTGTTCTCCTGCACACACAATCTGCCTTCCCTCCATCATGTTAGCCAGCTCTCTCCCTTTACAAGTCATAGTCCCTACATTTAGAGTCCCTACTCTCACCTTCACATTCCTGCCTTTCGTTCTGTCTTGCTGCGACGTAGTACACCTTCCTAACAGTAACAGTAGCCAACAGTAGCACTGGAGTCGTTGTCAACCCGGGCCCTGACTAATCCAGTATGGAAATCAGATTATTTATTATCTGCATGTTTAATTTGGCCAAGATTTTTCACTGGAAGCCCATTGTGACACAACCCTACCCATACAGTAGACTGGCTTGTGGCACCCCTGTGGCTGGGTTATCTAACCCAAAACTGTGAACTATTATTTACTGTACATTACCTTCTTGCTCAGGGACCCACAAGAAGCAGCATTCATGCCCTCTTCATTGTGATCACATGCAAAGTATGCACTTCCACCTAAGGCGACAGGTTTAGTGGGAGGCATTGACGAACTCTTAAAGGCCCATTATGTCTTTGGTACGTCATACAGTTCTTCCCTGACCAACTTTTTCACTTTTCTGCAAACAACCATCTACAACATTGACATTGGGGAAACAATGGAAACTCCCAGAGTTGCAAGCATGAATGGTGAGTTAGTATCCATTGGGATCAAAATAATCAACCTGTACAACCTGTATTATCCCAGGTCTTTTGGTCCCATAATGTTTTCTGGTGAGCATTATAGCGGTGTTTTAAAATTGTAATAATTTGATATGTTAATTAAATGACAATGGCAGACGTAATAGTAAATGCTGTTAATGTAACCTTGTATGTTTGTATTTATTTCCATTTAATAGGTTAGATCATAGCACCACCTGCCCCCTGGACCCTATCCCCTCACACTTCCTACAGTCCATACAACCTACTATAACATCTGCTCTGACACATGTTCTTAATTCCTTACTCACAACAGGAACATTTCCCACTGGATTTAAACAGGCTCTTATTGTTCCCTCGCTCAAAAACCCACACTAAACCCTTCCCTATTGGACAGCTACCACCCAGTCTCCAACCTTCCATTTCTTTCAAAAATTCTTGAACGTGGTGTCCTGGCTCAACTTTCTACATTTCTGCATGAGCATGATCTACTTGACCCTTTCCAATCTGGTTTCAGGAAAGGACATTCAACTGAGACCTCCCTCCTGGCAGTGGTGAATGACCTTCATGCTGCAAAAGCTGCTTGCAGATCATCCATCCTCATCCTACTAGATCTGTCTGCTGCCTTTGACACGGTCAACCATCAAATTCTTCTCACCACACTGTCAGATTTAGGAATTACAGGAACCATACTTAATTCGTTCACCTCCTATTTTCAAGACAGGTCCTTCCAAGTATCATGGGGAGGTGAGACATCTACACTCTCTAAGGTAACCACAGGGGTTCCACAAGGCTCTGTCCTTGGCCCCCTTCTTTTCTCACTATACACCCGCTCACTTCGCCACATCATCCACGACGACACTCAGCTCTATCTGTCCTTCCCACCAGAGGATAACACTATTTCAACTAACATTTCGGCCTGTCTCTTGGACATATTGGCATGGATGTCTGAGCGACACCTCCACCTGAACTTCAGGTTTTCATCCAAAACTGAGTTTTTGATCTTTCTGGGCAACCACTCCCCTCAGCAAAATATCTCAATTCAATGTGCTATTGCTAACACCTACGGAGTCAGCAAAAAGCCTTGGGGTTTGGATAGATGACAAACTGAGTCTGAACGATCCTATAGCAGCGATCTCCAGGGCCTGCAGGTTCACTCACTACAACATTTGAAAAATTAGACACAGCTCCTCAATGCGGCAGCCCGCCTCATTTTCAACCAGCCAAAATACACACACATCACACCTCTTCTCACCTACACTTGCTCCCGGTAGCTGCTCGCATTGAGTTTAAATCCTTGTTGCTTGCCTACAGGGCTGTAAATGAAAGTGCACCCTCCTATATCAACACACTAATGGTAAGCTACACTCCTGCCCACCCTGTCAGATCTGCAAATGAGAGGAGACTGAAAATTCCCTCCTCACGGTATCTCCAATCCCAGTCGAGTCTATTTTCCTTTGTTGTCCCTGGCTTGTAGCCGAGACTATCACCACCTTTAAAAAACATTTGAAAACTCACTTGTTTGAAAAGTATTTCAAATGAGTCTTACACACACACACACATTCACAAAAAATGTCTAACACTTGTCTAACAATTCCTAGCATGTTTTTCTTCTTGACGAGTTTGGGTCTTATCAGGGCTCTTAGTTTGTAGTAACACATAATTTACAGAACCCGAATGGTAATTGCTTGTGTCTTCTCCTCGTAAGTCGCTTTGGATAAGTGAGTGTGTGTGTGTGTGTGTGTGTGTGTGTGTGAGTGAGTGTGTGTGTGTGTGTGTGCGTGCACATGTTCATAGTTTAACTTTTGAGAATGTATGAGCACAGTGTTGGAACTAATGTATATGCATGTATTTGAGTAAAGTTCGATTTTTCTATTTTACTTCAGTTTTTCAATTTTCTTGACTTCACTACATTTCAGAGGCAAATATTCCACTTCAATTCAATTCAGTTTATTTTTATAGCACCAAATCACAACAAAAGTCATCTCAAGGCTCTTTCACATTGTAAGGTTAATGACTTCACAGAATATAACAATATCTATAAGTTTGTTCAAAAACCATCAGAGCAGCACTAGAGACAGTGGAGCGGAAAACCTCCCTTTAACAGAGGAAACCTCCAGCAGAACCAGGCTCAGGTTGGGTGGCCATCTGCCTCAAGTGGTTAGGGTGAGAGGAAGAAGGAGTGAGAAAAGAATAACAGGTAACAAAAGAACAACAACAACAATAACTAGATTTAGCAATTCCGGAGAAATTGCGTGGGAGAGCTGACCTGAGCCGCGGCAGGGTTGCGGGAGGAGCACATGCACCTGCAAGGGGGGGGGGGTCAGTCACAGCAAATGTAATGGATTAATTGAAGTAATAATGGAATGGTTAAGAAGATGCAGACAGACACTTCTGATTAGATTATATTTACAGTTATATATTTTTTATGAATTAATATTTAATTTGAAGGCTATAAAAGGCTTTCGGAGAAATAACCAATTGGTTTTTATTAATATGATTTTAAGAACATAACAGTGGGCAGCAGGAGGGAAAAGGCTCTACAGTGGGGGGGCAGTGCCCCCTCTTCGCTTCCTCTAGATTTGACCTGGTGTGGTGAGAAGTAACTTGTTATTAAGCTGTAATTCAATGCCATTTTAAAATCATTCCAATGCAACTCTGGAGGGCTACATACAATAATAAATAATAAATAAAATGAATAAGAAAAAAAAGCTGAGCACTGGACTGGCGACCTGTCCAGGGTGTACCCCGCCTCTCGCGTGATGACACCTGGAATAGGCTCCAGCACCCCCTGCGACCCTTATGCGGACAAGTGGTTTAGAAAATGGATGGAAGGAAGCTGAGCACTGTCAGACACATCAATGGACTTCTTTACAGCTCAGCCTGTGGCAAAGGCCACTTGCTTGAAAAATGACAAAATTACTTGAAACTATAGAAGAATTTATGCATTTTCAGATCTGCTGTTTGTCAGTCAGTAAGGATGTTAAATTAACATAAACCACAGAGATGCAGGTTCAACTACATCATTAGGTCCTGTGCAT
>JAUBNQ010000061.1:0-14443 GCA_032353495.1 Ctenopoma kingsleyae | reverse complement strand
ATCGTACTCAGTGAAGCTGCAGCATTATCAACTAGATAATCGACCTGTACTGGAGTAAAGTTAAGACTACTGCCCTCTTCTGTACATGTCACAGGATTAAAAGATTAGGAGACCACCATTAATCCTTTAATATACCCTGATATGCGTTTTATAATGAATGCTTTTAAATCTTACTTGAAAACTGGGGGAATACCACAACCTGCATGGAGTGGAGAGCATGGCCAATTATTGTTTTTTGGAGAGATCTGTAAACAGTGATGCTAAAATCTGTTATATTTTGGCTATAGACAAACATCAGTATTACCACACACAAAAAATAGATATAATTTCAGTGCCACCTCAAAGTAAGTATGGGTCTATGTCCAGGCTCCCTCCTAGGAAAGGGTCTGAATGCACCAGCTAGTGAGGAAAATTAAGAAGACAAAATGCAGAATGAACAAAATCCTGTAAAAATGTCTTCTAGAGCAGTGATTCTCAACTGGTGGGTCCCGACCCAAAAGTGGGTAGCGATCCCGTTTTCAGTGGGTTGCAGGCTGATGCCTGGGCAAAAAAAAAAAAAAAAAAATCAATGGTGTGTCATCAATTCACACTCCTCAACAGTAGGTGGCGATAATGCCTCTTAATGCGAGGTAACATCTGCCATATCTAGCCTTTTAAGAAGACCCACCAACTTTGTTTAAATATGCAAACTGAGCACGGTGAAACGGGAGAGACATGCCCAGGCCAGTTCTACCATTAATTTCTCCAAACTCAGGTCTATAATGGCAGTTTTACACCTAAGGTTAAATTGAGTGCTGTTTTTCAGCATTTACCTACTGATAATGTAATTGGAGGAAAAGTTAATTTTGTATATTTTAATCCTTTTGAATTGCAGTTTTTGTTTAATTTATTTAGAGTTTGTGGATAAAAACTGTTAATGAAGAAACCTATATTATTTTATAGTGTAGTTGTTGGTTGTCATTAAGATTCAAGATTCAAGATTCAAAAAACTTTATTAATCCCAGAGGGAAGTTGTTTTGCCTTGTTACAGCCACTCTCAGTTAAAAAAAAAGAAAAAAGAAAAAAGAAAAACAGTGACTGAGGATTCTCTGGCAAAAATACATAATTTGAATTTTTGGAAAATACTTCCTAGTAGTGGCATGTTTTTATTTAACATATTTTGAAAAAATGTTCCTGAATGTTAAGTGACTGAATAGTTTTAATAGGACATTGTTTGTTATATAGTAATGTGAGGATGCTCAAGCTACATTAAAAGTTAAAAATGCAGCTAATTGAGCATGAAGGGGAATATTTCCCTGTCTAGCTTTACCACATCTTTCTAGTTTTTTTGTTTTGGCTGCTGGTATTGTTGATTTAACTAAAGTCTGATGTTCGTGTAGGTGTTTATGTGAGGATTAAATTATTTATTTACTCTTGACCATTATAACTATGATAATTAACAATAAATAACGTAATCTTTAACATACTCTGCCTGTTTTTTTATAGAGAGCACTTCAGGTTTTGGTTACTGCTTGAAATGTGCCAGACACTATTTAGTTTCCCATTTCTGGTTGAGCTTAGCCTAAGCCTTTTAACAGCTCTGACTTGTTAGCCTGTCCAAACAAAGCCATTAGACTGGAATTTAATGGAAGTCTAGAGATGGCAATTCGAAGAAGAAAGATGAAGAACAGGACTGACTTGAGCTGGGCAAGGGGTTAGCCATCTGGCCAGTAGAGAAATATGAGGACAGTTTATTAACCTGTACATTTTACTGTAAATGTTATGCTGCCTCACAGATCCTCCTAAATCTTTGAATAACAATAACAATACCAATAATAATAATAATAACAATACTACTACTAATAATAATAAAACCATAATAAAAAAAAAGAAATCTGTGATTCTTTGAGCAGCATCATATCCCAAGGAGTTATTCTCATATTGGGTGTTTGTTCTCCTCATGCTTTGTCTATTCGCACACTCGGTATAATTGTGTGCCATACATAAATATTGTTTCCTTTATATAGTAAAGCAGAAGGTAAAGGTTTAGAAGTCGGGTTGATGAAAGGGCATGACAGTCAAGTGGGGATTTGACATTCTCATTCTGTTACAGATCTACTGTTGATGTCTTTCAGGGCTCTCATCATAGCTTAACTATGGTTTATCTCCCTTAAAATATTTCCCTAATCTTAGATATACTGTAGTTGCCATTTACAGATTTTGCACTAAGAATAGACTTTAAAGATATTGAATGTAATCAAGGAATTTATATAAATGTCTAATAATAAAGTTGGAAAAACAGATGTTTGGTGAGTTAAGTCAAGACTGTAAGTACTGCCCATTATGTTACAATTCATATTTACACAGTGTAAAACATTTACACCATATAAAACAAGACAGTCAATATAAATTGCAATAGACTAAAAAGAACAAAGACTTTGCAACTGATTGCAGTTTAACAGTTAAGACAATATTATAGTCATCTAGCCATCCAGCTAAGATCTGTCATTAAAAGTGTGACAGCTCAGGAATATGATTCTTTAAGTTGTTTGTACTTGCAGCAGAAAACCATCAAAACATATGAATTACCTTGAGGCAAAACTAGTGGCCATAGTTTACATAACAGTCACACGCACTGCTGGAAAAAATTCATTATTAATTATTAGTATAGTATCAAGTCAGTCTGGGATATTGATCTGGTCAGTTAAGTAGCAGAGGGGGTTGTTAATCAGTGTCAGCTGTTTTGGTGTTGAATGAAATGAACAGGTGTACTAAAGGGGCAACAATGAGATGACCCCCAAAACAGGAATGGTTTTTCAGGTGGAAGTCACAGGCAGTTTTTCCCTCCTCATCTTTTTTTGAGTGCTTTTCAGTAGTTCTGCATTGTGTCACTACTGGTAGCATAAGGATACCTGACAAAAACGTGGTCTTCTGTTTGATCATAAGAAACAGACGAACGCCAATTTTAAATATGCCTTACATTTTATTAAAAGAAATGAAGACACCTTGAGGTCAAATGCTCTTGCAAGGAAGCTGCAGAATAACTGTGTAAATGATTTCTGGAAGGAAGTCAAAAGAATGAATAATTCTAAAGCACCCTTGCCAGCAAACATTGATGGTACAAGTGGTTCCGAGAACATCACTCAGATGTGGCAGAAACATTATTGTGAGCTATTCAACTGTGTTAAAAGTAACCCCTTTGTAGTGGATAATATTGACAATAAGGAAGATGTGATAGTCTCTCCACAGGAGGTCTATGATGCAGTTAAGAGCCTAAAGGACAATAAGGCATGTGGTATGGATAATATTTCTGCAGAGCACTTAAAACATGCGAGTAGGAAACTCTTCCCTCTGCTTGCCATCTGTTTTACAGGGTTTTTAACTCATGGCATTTTACCTGACTCCATTTTATTTGTTATATTAGTGCCCATTTTAAAAGATAAAGCTAGCAAAATAAGTAGCAGAGATAACTATCGGACTATAGCTCTGGCCAGTATTTTATCAAAGGTTCTGGAAAGAACTATCCTAAATAGAATCGAACATTTTATTTTGACCACTGACAATCAGTGTGGTTTTAAATCAAAACATGGTACAGACGTGTATTTTTGCTTTGAAAGAGATTTTAGATTTGTATAACAGGCACAATTCCACCGTTTTTATGGGTTTTATCGATGCGTCAAAAGCTTTTGATCGTGTAAACCACGAGAAGTTATTTCATAAGTTACAGTACAGGGGGGTTCCCAAGTCCCAAGTAATTAGGATTTTGTCTTTTTGGTATACTCACCAGTCCATGTAAATTAAATGGGTTAATTGTGTGTCCATTCCTTCTAAGGTATGTAATGGAGTTAGACAAGGAAATATTCTGTCTCCTCTTCTTTTTAATGTTTTGGAACAGGATGTGTAGTCGGTGGGACAATAATCAACCACGTGATGTATGCAGATGATTTAGCGATCTCATGTCCATACAATGCTGGCCTTCAACAGTTACTGAGGGTCAGTTTGACATCACTCATAATGCCAGGAAGAGCAATCTTTTAATTGTAAGAAGTAGGGAGGACAGTAAACTGGTATTTCCTGACTTCTTTTTATCGGGTGCTGTTCTTAAAGAATGTGCTGTGGTTAAGTACTTGAGACACTACTGACTTGACTGATGATGTGGACATTTACAGACAGTGCCGCTTATTGTATGCACAAGCTAACATGCTGACACGTAGGTTTGGTATGTGTTCTGTACCTGTGAAAACTGTACTTTTTAAAGCATACACTGCCCATCTATGGAAGCGCTACAAACAAAGCAGCATGCGGAAACTTACTGTTGCATACAATGATGGATTGAGGTTGATGCTTAAAATGCCAAGATGGTGTAGTGCAAGTTTAATGTTTGTTACTGTTGGTGTGCCCACAAGTCATGCTGTATTACAGAATCTCATGTACAGTTGTATGTGTAGGTTAATGGACAGCATAACAAAAAAAAACAGCATAATCTTGTCTTTGACAAACCCCACACAAAGCTCTGTCATGTTTTATTCTGATATGTGGAATTACTGGCTTTTTAGCTTCTATGTAAGCCTGTAACACTTCCTTTTCTTACCTTCCTTCTTGTAAACCTTTGCTATGGACCTATTTGTGTCTTTAATAAAGTGAACTAACTAACATGATAATAATGATACAAAAAGAGTATAAAACCTTTTCATATAACAAAGCACTAATATCCTTAGTGCCTTATTCCTTGCATAGATGATTAGTTTGCAGAATCTTGTGATGCTGATACTACTCCTGAGGAAGTGACTAGAGCTTGTCTTTAAATAAATCTCCCAGAAGTGATGGGCTTACTTCTAATTTTTATAAACACTTGGTAAATATTAAAAGATCCTTTTCTTCTTATGTTTAAAGAGGCAGTAGATAATATGTTATTTCCTACAACTATGAAGCAAGGTATAGTAACCTTAATTCCAAAACCTGGCAAAGACCCAAGAATACTGGACAATTTAAGGCCTATAACTCTATTAAACACAGACTATAAAATTAAGATTAAAAAATAATTTACATAAAATAATAAGTAAAAACCAGTGTGGATTCATGAAGGGGAGATCTATACACAACAATATTCGCTTAGTTCTTGATCTGCTAGATTATAGCCATTTAGTGGAGGATGACGGTTTTATGCTTTCTACCAGGGATTCAACTCTATTGAGCATCCCTTTATTTTTCAGTGTTTGAGTCTTAGGTTTTGGTGATAAATTTTGAAACATCATAGAATCTCTTTATGATAATACCAATCTCTTCAGTAGTTGGTACTTCACGTCGCTTCACAATCAGATGTGGGGTTAAACAGGGCTGCCCTGTTAAGTATTTGGGTATACATATCTCAAAGGATTTAACTGAACGTGAAAACAAGAATTTATGGAAAGTAATTGAAAAATGCCAAAGTAGGCTTAACTTGTGGTTGACAGACATCAGTTTATTGGGAAGAATATTCTTAACTAAAATGGAGGGCATTTCTAGGTGTATTTATGCAGCATATTCCATGGTTATTTCAAATAGAACTATTAAAAAGATTAACTAGATTAACTTTGATTATATCTGGAAAAAAAATCATTATAATCAAAAGAGCTGATCTAATAAAAGATTAAATTTAAAAAGAAAAAATTAATTGGCTTAAATCTTTTCTGAGCTACAATAACTTTTGGTACCTTTTTGAAAAATTAGGTGGTGTTTTATTACTAATAAAAATGTATTACTAATAATAATTATTAATATATTATTATATTACAGATCTCCCCATTAAGTTATCCATTTTTCACCAGCAGGTCTTGCTATACTGGAAACTTCTGTAGAATCATAATTTTACACCTCAAAACACTTCGTTATGGAATAATAGATACATCACAGTAAGAAGAAAGTCACTGTATAACAAGCACTGGATGGAAAGAGGCATTTGGTCAATGTTACATTTGGTAGGTTCCAATGGTTTTATTCTGTCCTATGAAGAATTCTGCCTTAAATGTGGTTCCTTTTGCACTTTTAATTCTTTTAAATCTATAACTCAAGCAATTCCAAAAGCTATTTTATGTTTAATCAAAGGCGTTTTGGCTAATCCAACACATTCTACACCCAATTTCCCATTACTCTTACTTGGAGTATCTGACTTTTCAGAAATTAAGCTTTCTAATAAAATGATTAGGAATATGCTCACTCTCATTTTGTATCATACAATGTCTTCTTCAAAATGTTCTGTACAGACTTTACGCACAAAGTATTTAAAGTTCCCAAAGCCAAAGAACTGCACTTTAAAGTCTTAAATGGGTTGTATCCATCAAGCGACCTTTTACGAAAACGATTTGGAATTGATGTTAATAACTGTGTATTTTGTGGACAGAGTGAAACTTCTGTTCACTTATTTCTTCAGTGTGTGTATGTAGAAGCTCTATGGTCTGATGTACATGACTGGCTTTTTCCAAAGGTTCTTTGTTTAGAAGACTTCACTCAAAAGGACATTGTTTATGGTCTCATTATCGACAATGGCTAAAATGACTTTCTGGAGAATGTTCTCATTATCCTCTGCAAATTTTACAACATACTTCTAAACATATAAAGGTTAAACCAACTTTTAATGGATTTCATAATTGTTTATTCCTACTTAAAAACCCTTAAGATTATGAAAAACAAAAATGCTGTAAAACTTTTAAATACAATTGAAGATTATAATTTAGAGAATAAACTCTAAACTACCCCATTTTAATTTTATTTATTTTATTATTTACATTATTTTGTTATGATTATTATTATTTCTTTCTTTAATGCACCTGTTCTGATAAAAGGTTCTTGCCATATTGTTGTTTATTTTGTCTGAATATCTGAAAAAAAAGGAAAAAAATACCTATGCTGTAACTGGTGTATGCACACTGGAACCCCTTCCAATACAAAGAAAGTCCGCCCACAAGACTGACGTCTCAGCTCCAGACCCAGAAATTCAAACGGAAATTCACCGCAGAGCTTGTGTTTTGTTTACAGTCAGTCAGAGGAGCAGTTTTTTTGTCATGGAGAAATCTAATTCAGTTGCTAAAAACTGAACCTTTCCACAGAAGAACCCCACAGGAAAAGATTCTGAGCAGCCGGACATCAAAATCAAACAACTAACACAAGACAGAGGGAGAAATTAAACTTGGTCTTTATCCAGAAACTGGTATGAGAAGAAGTCCTGGCTAACTATCTGTCCTGAGATCTGAGCTTTGTTTTGTTTTCCTGCCTCCTCTGTCAGCTGTCAGGAAAAGAACGAGTCTGGATTCAGACAGGTATGAAGGATTTAATGCATTTTCCTAATAAAGCGATAAAGCATTAACAGACTAGGAGTTACATGGAAAATGCTATGTGTCGTGTTATGTTTGGCAATGTGAAAACTGTATCGCTACACAGCTTAGTGAAGGCTACAGAATAGGGCATCATGAGATGACATAATGAGGAGGGAGACAGAAACCGACACATAATATTATTATTATATGTTAATTTAATCATTTAAAGCAGTGTGGTGCATGCGAATGGTGCTTTGGCACCCCCCCCCCAAAAAAAAAATAAAAAAATAAAAATATTAATAATTTCACCAGCTGCCACTGGTTGGGAATCCCTGTGTTCAGTCCTGCCAGAACCTTGGCTTGTATTGAACTGTTACTTTCTACCTGTATGTGAGTGCATGCTGGGGTTGGCATGGAAACAAGAGGAGGGATATGAGCATATTGTTTGGTTTGGCTGCAGCATAATGTCTGTTTGGTGGCAGACATCTGTTTTCTAGTGGATTATCATGTCATCTGTTATAATTACTGTTAGAACATCACTGAAATATGGATATTCCCTACAATGCAGTAATTATAACCTAAAAATACACCTGTGTTTCACTATAGTAGATACAGCTTTCTGCTGAGTCAGGGGAGCATTTTGTTAAATAATATTCCGTAACAATGTGAGAAAACTTTCTGATTGACTGTGAGGTTCCCTGACAATTTGAAATGAATCCCTATAGTCCCTGCTACAGATTGTATTCTATTTATATGAAGAAACATTGTGATCAGAGACAGGAGAAAAAAAAGAGTTGTCTGGCAAAATAAGAAGAAACAGTTACCATGTGCAGTCAAAGGCTGCAAGAGCATCTCCGTGCAGTTTGTTGTTCCACATCTGCTCATGTTGTTCAGAATTTTAAGGACCATGGGACCATAACTGACCTTCCACATACAGAGGTTTTGAATAAAGTATGCAGCTTAATACTTGTACCACTTCTCAAACTTGTTGTAGGTTGTAGCTGTAAACAAATGTAACCAAAAACTATAATCTTATAAAACCGTTCATCCACCAGATACAGAACCAGGTTATCAATAATTTTGAGTCACATTCATGTCCCCTGATGAATACCTAATATTCTCTTCCTATTTTTTTTATATTTTTGTATGCATTATTCAGATTATCAAACTAATTTTAATATTACAGAAAGATAATGACCTGAGTAATTACAAAATCTAGTTTTTAAATGATGAATTCATTTCTTAAGGGAAAAAAGCTGTCCAAACCTGCCATACCTATGTGATTACTGCCAGACCTGTTGAATCAAGAAATCAATTACATTTAAGCACTAAAAAAACAAAACACATCATGTCGCAATCTAAAGAAATTCAACAGATGAGAACTAAATGACATGTATTAGCCTGGAAAAAGAGTTACAAAGCCTTATCTAAGTCGTTTGTACTGTAGCCAGTCATTCAAGAGTCAAGAGCCATTATCTGCAAATGGAGAAAACTTGGAACAGTGGTGAACTCATTCCCAGGAGAGCCTGGCCTACCATTTACTCCAAGAGCGACAACTGCTCTAGGAGGTCATAAAAGAATCCAAACCCAACATCTAAAGACCTGATTGCCTAACTTGGCTTAGTTGAGGTCAGTGTTCATGATTCAACAATAAGAAAGAGACTGGGGAAAAACTACCAAAAAGAACATAAAGGCTCATCTCACATTTGCCAAAAAAACATCTTGATTATACTCAATGATGGTCTGGGGCTGCTCTGCAGTTTCAGGACCTGTATGCCTTGCCATAATTGATGGAACCATGAATTCTGTACTCTACCAGAAAATCCTGAAGGAGAATATCTGGCCATCAGCTTGTTACGTCAAGCTCAGACACACTTCGGTTATGTGGTAGGACAATGATCCAAAACACACCAGCGCCAAAGTCCAGACTTAAATGCAATTGGAATGCTGTGGCGTGACCATAAACAGGATGTTAATGCTGAATTAAAATAATTTTGTATATAAGAGTGGATCAAAATTCCTCCTGCCTCCAAGGTTGAAACAACCAGTTATTAGGTTTAGGGGGCAATTACTTTTTAACATAGGGCCAGCCAGATTTGGACAGATTTTTTCCCTTAATAAATGAAATCATATAAATACAGAATTTTGTATTTACTTAGGTTAACTTATTAAATTTAAAGATTTAATTTAAAAAAAGAGGGCAACTACTTATTCACAGCACAGTAGCTGCTGTTTAGTCTCCACAAATTATAGTATCTGGCTCTTTAACTGATAAATACTGTGTCTTTCTGATGTTTGGTACTGGGCAGATGGTGTGCGGTAGTTTTGTGAGAGCTTTCTCACTGAAGCCAGCTGACTGCTGCTGATGGAAACAAGGTTGCTAGGAACACAGACTGAACCAAAATAGTAAAGCTAGGAGCCATGAGCACTAAAACCTTTGTAGAGATGATAAGAAATGCAGAGGTGATACGTTTGTCACTAGGAGTGATCCTATTCACATTACACACTTTTGATCTTGCAGGTTCACATGCACAAACAAATTCATGTGCATGTTTTAGTCTTTATAACATGAGTTCCAGTGATCAAAGTATTCCAATCACTGATGTAGCACTGTTTCTGCGCCTTCAGTTTTTCTTGTATCTGAAGCTGAAGTAGGCTATGGAAAGAGTGCACTGTTCCACCACCTTATTCACTGCATTTGTGTTCCAGGCTGTATCCAGAGATCACTATGGATAGCAAAGAATTAGGTCAAGCAGCATACTGCAGTGGCATCCATGTTCTTCTGCACTGCTCGTTCGCTTGCTATAGTACAATATGGAGAGAAAAAGATAGATTTATTGCTATAGCAAGAAAGAAAGGGAAGAACGTGGATAGAGACTACTGGAGGGAAAAAGGGATACAAACCAAGGGCATTTTCTGGCCGTTTTTCTGTGCAGTATGGTGCATCAGCAGCAGTGGAGTTCTGCCTCTCACTGCTGCTGTACTTTAGCACAGCTTATATGCATAAGGGTATTCAGCTCACGTTGGGGCCATCGCTGTGTCACAGAAACACTAAGGTGCCATAGATGAAGCAAGTGCTGGGGGAAACAGCTGTATCTAATAATAGTCTCTTAGAAGTCTTCATCCCCAATGGAATTGTGACTCCAACTTGCACTGCACACACACTTCTCATTCTGCGCTTTATGAGACAGCAGTTTCTCACTACTGCCTCATGAAAGGTGATGTCATCTTCAGTCTATTATTGGCCATTAACAGGTCCAGTGGCTGCTTAAATGGCAAATTCTTCTGTCTTATTACTCATTGCTTTAGTGCTGCACCACAGAGAACTTGGTTTCTGTTACTGTAAACAGATAATGAGTCTGGATCCCTCTCAGCTAGTTTATGAAAACTAATAATTCTCAGTATTAGAGAGAATCACCAGGGGCAAGAGGTGGCCAAGGGTGGTCCACCACAATCTCACTGGCTACCCCTGGCGTAAAAACAGACAGAGCATTGGTATGCAGCAAATCAGTCAGCTGTGCATTGGTTGGCTATAGTCATCCAGTATGTATGCAAAGAGTGCCATGAACTGATCATGATATCCCAAAGTACTCTCCTTTGAATTGCAGAGAGTGATTGCTGTAAGCAGCCCAAGATAGATAGCTGTTCTCCTGAGACAGCATGGAATGAGACCAACCCCAGATGTCCTGGCAACAACATGTAGTGCAGTAATTGGATGATTTATTATTTAAAGTCTAAGTAGACTCTAATGGTATCAAAATCGACAGGAAATCATTTAGAAAGTATAAAAATATAATGTAGATCATGTAGACACTTAATTGTATATATGTACACTACCAGTCAAAAGTTTGGATACACATAGGCTTTACTATCTTTTCCATGAAAAGATGCATGTCTTCAGCTGTGTTACCATCATTGTGTTACGTTTTGGAGAAGGGTCGGACCCAAGAACACAATCAAACACACAGAACACTGAACTAAAGGGAATTTAATGACAAAAGGGAAATAACAGGTGTACACGGTGAACTGAAAATCACTCCATGGAAAAACCTACTGACGAAACAAGACACCAAACAAGGATTGCACTAACTAAAAAAGGAGAGACAACGATCAATCAATAAGCATATTGAAAGACTAACACAAGGACTGGCAATGACTAACAAAAGGTGAACTATAATCAGGAAGAATGAAACAAGACTGAATTAAAGATAAACTGAGGCTCTGAGAAAATTAACAAACAAGAGAAGAAACAAAACCAGATTGAGACCAAAAACACTCACTAGAAGGGGACACAGATGAGCTACAGAAGATACAGGAGACCAGAACAGAGCATGACCAGGGCTGACGTAGTTGCAGGAGAATATCACAGAGAAACAATGCAGGGAACCACAAACAAAACAAAACGACAGACAAGCAAAATACCAAACAAAAGACCAAACACAAGAATCCAAAATCAAAGTCTCTGGCTATCATAAAATGTGCTGCTCATCGTAAAGACAACTCTTGTGTTACAAGAGGCAATGCAGCAGCAGATGACACAGCCAAGAAGGCAGCACCTGCAGAAATTGGAGCAGTGATGGTGACCCAGATGGTAGATCTGGAGGAGAAGTTAACCCACAAGGACCTGCTGCTCATGCAAGAGGAGGCTTTAGAGCCTGAGCATCAGTTATGGGTGCTAAGGGGGGCCTCAAGAGATGAGCAGGGGTTGTGGAGAAATCATGAGGGTCTGTTTGCGGCGTCTGATGGGTTGTTACCCTTACTGATCCAGGAAGCCCATAGACTGGGACATGAGTCCAGGGTCCTCAGAAGGATAAAAGGATGGAACTTCTGGGCTCCTAAATTGCAGCAGCATGTTGACGCTGTACTGAGTCGCTGTGAAGTGTGCCTGAAGAGCAATATTCGAAGGAGGGTGTCATCTCCTGTGGGGCACATCCCTGCTCCAGAGGGACCTTTCAGACACTTGACTATTGACTTTGTTGACATGGTGAGGCCTGTGCAAGGGAAAAGGTACCTCCTGGTGGTCATCGATCGATTCAGCTGCTGGGCCGAGGCCACACCCTCCAAACACAAGGATGCAGACACAGTTGCTAAGTTTCTGTGTAGAGACGTGATTCCCCAGGTTTAGCATTCCTACAAGAATAAGCTCAGACAATGGTAAGGAGTTTGTAGATAAGACAGTGAAGTGTGTGATGCAAAAGTTGGGAATTAAACAGAATTAAATTATTAAACAGCTGGCATGTGTTTATTCCCAAAGTCAGGGAATGGTAGAGCGAGCTAACAGGATTTTGAAGAACAAACCTTTGAAAAAATGGATGAGTACGGGGTTGAACTGGGTGGATGCTTTGTCGCTTGCTTTAATGGCTTACAGGGCAAGTGCTAACAGGAGTCTGACACTAACACCGCATGCAGTCCTCACAGGCTGCCCTATGCCCTCACCAATCTTTCGTACTTCTAAAGGTCCATCTTTAGACTTGCTCACGGATGATATGAGGTCCTATTTAAGGCAAATGACTAACATTCATCGGAGTGCCTCAGCTCATGTGATTTCGTTACAGGGGAAGGGGGCTAGAGAAGTGGTGCTGCCCCAGGTGAAGCCAGGAGACTTGGTGTATGTAAAGGTGTTCAGGAGGAAGTGGAGCGTTCCTCGGAGGGAGGGGCCATACAACGTTGTTCAGGCCACGTCCACAGCAGTGCAGGTGGAAGGATCGCCTACGTGATACCATTTGAACCGCTGTTTAAAAGCACCACTGGAGGTGGGAGGCTTTGAAAAAGTAAAACGGGAAGCTGACAAACTCAAGGATGATCTCCCTGCGGAAGGTGAAAACTGTGATCTAACTTCTGAGCCTTCTGACACTGATGACGCAACAGCAGAGTTTCCAGTCATTAATTTCTTCCCCGGCAAGGGACGTGCCGGTGAAGGAGCCGCAGCCGAACACTGTACGTGATGTGGGGATGGAGAGTGAAGCGGGCCAGCGGAAGTGTCTGGCCTGAGGATGGCTGGATATCTGCCATCTCAGCATGAAACTATACAGACAATGAACTTTGGTCTGCACAGACCCCTAAGTTCAAGTGGACAACTGATATGACTGAGTTAAGTGTGTATGTATCTCTGCCTAATGAGCATCAACTATGTGGAGTGATATGGTCTATTGAGGTATCTTATAGTGTACCGTGAGTTCTGGGGACATCAGAAGTGTAACATCTCTTTGAAAGAAGAAAATGACGTGGTTGATTAGGGTGAGGTTTATCCCGCTAGGGCAACAGGGGGGAATCTTATCTAGTGGGCTGGAGAGTTGTTAAAAGAAGGGCCTCAATACCAGGGTTGCCCGAAATAGAGGAACATGTAAAGCTGAATTCTCCAGTGTTAGCTGTACAGGCGGTTAGGGATGTTCCAACTGTCCCAACTGTTGCAGCTCCAGCTCTGAAGTCCTTTCAGGTGGTTACGACCCCCATAGCGGTCTCTAAGGTGAGTAAGAGAGATGCAGTGGATGATGTGTCTGATGACATTAGCTCGTTGTTTAGGGCTAATGGTAGTTTGACTGAATGGATTCATCGTGCGGTGGCCGGTTTGGGACAGGTGACTGATGATGTGTCTAGAGTGCTGTTGTCACCCAAATAGAACATGATGAAAGGGGTGAGGCAGATGTTCCCCTTCGAGTAGGGAGCCAGAACAGTTAGTATAGGTTAGTACAGTATGCAGGGCTAGTGAATGGTAAATCTGATTGTTATGTTTGTACCAAAGCAAAGCCTGACCGATTGGTTCTGCTGAACACTGTGTATAGTTGGTTGGAATGTAGCTCAGAAGTTATGAGGAGTAGAGAGTCCTTATGACCTTATTTTTATTTATTTATTTATTTTTACCAGCCTGTCAGTAACACAGATGACACATGATACTGTATGTGTAGCTGTGCTATCATCATTCACAGCCTTATTTATTTATTTATTTTTATTTAAGCATAATATGACAGACAAGACCAGGGGACAGAGAAAAGAAAGAGAGAGAAGAAAAATTGGGGAGAAAGGCAATGGAAGGAGTGGGAGAGAAAAAGGAAAAAACAAAACAAAACAAACAAACAAACAAACAAACAAGTAAACAAAAAAACACACAGATAATCTGCTTCTGTACCTGCTGATAAAAAGAGAAAAAAGAAGAAACAACAGCAACAACCAAC